>CYKH01000397.1:17362-58938 GCA_001460835.1 Bodo saltans | reverse complement strand
CACGAAGGTAGGGATAATCATGACCAGTACGGATATTCGCGAACAGTTCTTGTGGCGCTCGCCGTTCCACTGCATCTGGCACTTGGTAGGACAGCAGGCTTGCTTGAGACTCTTGCGGCAGCCCAATCTCCTCGAAGTCTCTGGAGAGGCCAGGGTACGAGACGCTGTACGGTACAATCGTAACGTTTGAGATGGTAGAGGGATCAGGGCACATAGGAACATCGGCACTGTGCAGCGAAAGCTCGACATCGGCAACGCGTGAAAGTATCGCTTGTACTGCAGCAACTGCAACGCGTGGGCACCGTGCAAGGTCCTCTAACAAGCAGACGCGGCATGGGCCCAGCGCGATGGTGGAGTTGGAAACGTCATGGAGAACAACGTGATGAAACTTGGAGAGAATGACAATCGACGCGTCTTCCACTTTACGAATGATAAGAATGATACGAGCAGCGGGTAGGGGATTCAACAGCGAGATCTGCAACTGGCTGCCACAGTGTCGGTGCCAACAAATGAAACCCCTTCAGGGAGAATGTGAGCGACCTCGCTGTTAGTGCGACGACCAGTGCCACTACTTTGAATATTAGACGAGAAGATGGCATTGCGGAAGAGTCGCAGATTCATTGGGGAGCTACCAGCAGTGATCTTAGAGAACTCAATCGCTCGACTCGCTTCTTGTGCGATTTGGAGGAGAAATTCGGCAAATTGCTGTTCAAGCTCACCAGTTGCATCGGCGTCGATTTGCTTGGAGGATATCAAGAAGGAATGCTCAAGCACGTCGTCCTGAGAGAGAGATTCCGTCCCTACCAGAACATCAATGAGACTTTGCGCAGAGTGTAAAAAAAAAAAGGAGAACTCAATCGTTCGACTCGCTTCTTGTGCAATTTGCAGGAGAAATTCGGCGAATTGCTGTTCAAGTTCACCAGTTGCATCGGCGTCGATTTGCTTTGAGGATATCAAGAAGGAATGCTCAAGCACGTCGTCTTGAGCGAGAGATTCTGTCCCTACCAGAACATCAATGAGACTTTGCGCAGAGTGTAGGAACTCCTCGGTGAAGCCTGCAGCCGCTGCGCGCTGGGCAAAGTAGTCTCCTCCGGTGGCGAGGGTCAGCAGCACAGGAGAGGGATGGCTGTCAACGTCGTCCACAACTTCGGTGAGACTCATTCCAAACCTTGATGGGAAGCCGTTCACTAGCATTGCAATCAGATGAGCGACTGCGACGGCATCGTCACGGAAGGCCTCTTGATAGGGGTCTTCGTAAAATGCAGCCCACATCTCGTTCAAGAAACTGTTCGGCTCAGCGTTAGGGTCGAGCTCCGTGGGCAGGAGGTCTTTGATGTGAGAGGCAAGGTGTGTCGACATGAAACTGAAATCAGGTGCAAGCACTGGGCACGACAGCAGTCCGGTACCATCAGTGAACTTCAGCGAACCGCTGGTGAGGTGAATCAGAGCATTGCCACCATGGAGCGAGCCGTGCACAAGGCCATCCTCGTGCAATCGCACGAGGTTGCGCACCACCGTAGTGGCGATGATACGAATGTGCTCGGACGTCACCGTTGCGAACGCAGCAATGTCGCCCAGGGTCACACAAGGGTGATGCGAGGCGACTTGAACAACGATACGAGTCTGGCTGTCGCAGTGAACCTCTTCGATATTGCAAATGACACGATCTCTTAGGGTATCGTTGTTGGCGATGGTTTCGGCGCTGCTCAGCATCGATCAAAATCCGTTGCGATGGCATCATCAGGCAGAGGAGGACAAAAAAAAAAACGAACGCAGCAATGTCGCCCAGGGTCACACAAGGGTGATGCGAGGCGACTTGAACAACGATACGAGTCTGGCTGTCGCAGTGAACCTCTTCGATATTGCAAATGACACGATCTCTTAGGGTATCGTTGTTGGCGATGGTTTCGGCGCTGCTCAGCATCGAGCGGCACAGTCGCTCTGTCAAGCGACGAACCCGATCAAAATCCGTTGCGATGGCATCATCAGGCAGAGGAGGACAAAACACCTTGAAGATTTGAGAAACAGTCTTAACTCCTGCCTTCTTTTTGGGGCGAACCTCCTCATCGCTATCGTCATCATCATCGTCGCCGCTCTCTTCCCCCTCTTCTTCTTGAGCGACCTCCTCTTCCATCGAGTATAATTGAGTGAAGGGTGTTTCATCCACCAACACACCACTCTGAAGATACGAGTCCCATTGGGCAGCCTCTGTGATGGGGAACGCTTCTTCGCTGTCATCACCGTTGCCTCCGCCATCGCGGCGTTCAATGTCATCGACGCCATCGTCACCGTCTTCGATGAGGTTCGGACTCCCAACATCGTCTTGACCAGAACCACCACGTCGAGGGTTTGATGTTGTACTCCGGTTTCGCCCAACACTGTTTTCCATGTGCTCAGAGAAATGCGTTGAGTTTTCTCCTTCCTCGTCAAACGATTGAACACCACCGCGGTGGCTTCGAGGTTGAGAAGAACGTTCACGTTGAGGGCTGACTTCAACGTCTGGGTCATCGGTGAAGTTTAAGTGACGAGTAAATTCATCTTGGCGATCGGAGTATTTTCCGACGAGTGACGAAGTTCCAGGCCGTTGTAAATTCTGTGCCCACTCAGGAATATCGGCATTGATACCACTGCTGTCTTCATCAACACCATCCGCATCATCGTCGCTGCGTTCCACAGACGGGTCTGCATGGCGAACAGCTGCTGCCGGTGGCGATGAATGGCGGTTGTTCTTACGTCCTTGCACAGTATCGAACATCGGCAGTTCGTCGCCACTGCTGCTTGATGAGCTATCTTCATCAAAGTTCATTGTGTTCTTTGTGTAATAAGCCACAAAGACGAGGTTATCTAGTGTCTCGTTGTTTAGCGAGATTTGCTGCTTTGAGTGCGTTTGCTACTGTTTGGTAAAGATGATCAATATTAAGGAAGTGCGTTACGAAATAAACACCGCAGACAAAGACTGGCGAAACCTTTGATGCGCTGATTGTCAACAAAATGATAAAGCAAGAAGAATCTGTGGAATGTTTTTGCTTCATCCCCTACGACAACTGAAATCCAGAATCGCTCCGGATGGCTTGTAACAACTTATCTTGCATGTTGCTCTTGTTGCGGTACAACGGCAGTTTCAGCAAATTGAAGCACGTCGACGCGCTGGGAAGCCGATCTAAGTCCACAAGAAAGTTCAACACAGAACCCTCTTCAACACCTCGGATGGAGAACGGTGGGTTCATCGACGCAAATCCTAGAAGGGGTGGTTTCGATGATCCTGTGCAAAACTGAAGGAACTTTGCTTGATCCTCGGCCGACATGTCCTCCAGTACTTCCCAGAGAAGCGTCAACGTGCGTGATCCCGCCTCAATGCCTCCGACGAGGCGAGAGTTGTTCTTCAGGTCTTCTACGTCGAGACGTAGCCCATTGCGACCAGAGATCAGCTGCTGAAGCTCTCGGCGGTTGAACAAGAACGTGACCACGTTACGTGGGAGGATTTCAAAAAATCCGGCCGCGAAACTGGATGTCTCATCTTTGTTGCGCTTCACTAGCATATGATGTGCAACGAGGTGCATGTAACGCACCACGTTTTCACTGGTCACTTGGATATTTTGACCATTCGGGACGAGATCAATGGTGTTGCGGACGCCCAACACTTCTTCTTCAACGCAAAAGTACAACTCTGCGTCTGCCACGTTCTCCATTCCTTTGAGGAGCTGAAGTGAGCGAAATTGTTGGGCATCGACTGCCTTCAGGTCATCGATACAATTCCGGCGACCGAGCAGGTTGTTGAGGAAGCTTGGGGCAAACTCCAAATTGAGGACCACTCCTTCGTAAATAGCTTTGGCGACAAGAATCCCAAGAAATCGAAGATACTCCAAATGGGCCTGAGGGGCGTGAGATTCCATTCCCAGCGCTTGGCGAGCGTGGGGGTTCGGATGAAGAACACGACTTGCAGTGGCGGTTGTTGCCGCGGCATCGTCACCTTCTGCGGGCTCGACTGGAACGAAGAGACCAAGGTTGGGGTTGAAAGATTCTTTGACAACCCGCTCCATAAACTCCTTGAACACACCGCCAGCATCAATACCAGCTTCGGCCATCCCTGCACGATCAATCAACTGAATATGCCACTTGGCTCGTAAGAATTTTCCGTCCACGGCCAAATTTGGATTCGAAGCGCGCACGAGGGACAACTGCTCGATGAGATCTTCGAGCATATGATCACGACGAATGCGCATTCCAAGCTTGAGATTGCTGCTATCGCGTGTGCCCACAAATTTGCGTCGATCTTCAGCGAGATGACGCGTGAAGTATTCAATACGGAGCGCAAAGGGCACAACATGTGGGGTCACTTGCAACACAGCAACCTGCAGCGGATTCCATGCACATGTGAGGGCATCGGTTCGCTTCTTCGAGGAGGAGGACTTTTTGTCTAAGAGTGATGCGGCTCGGTACGATCCTGGAAATAATTCATCTTGCAGATCCGTATCGAGGTACCAAAAGCGTTCATCGTCGTGTCCTTGCTGGACGGAAAGCGCCTCTTGTTCTTTCTTGCGAAGGTTCGGATTGAAATGAGTGATTCGAGGGATCCGCAGTGAGATATCCATTAAAGCGCGCACAAATGTTGACATGGTAGGCCTCAACCGAAACGGGTCTTCACGCAGCCAGCCGTCGGTGATCTCGTTGCGAAGCACAGTCAGGGACGTGACGGGTGTGCCGCTCGTCACGCGGGCGGTCGATGGTGACAGCAACCGTTTCGTCACGGAAAGAAGGTACACGTTGCACAAGTCGACCATCGCGTGAAGTTGGTCCATCGGCACTGGGCAGCCTGCTCGCTCCACATCGTTATCCCCTGACACAATTAACAAATGGTGAGCAAGCTGCATCAGCAACCCCACCACCCCGTTAGTGACCAGCGCCATTGCCCGTACAGTGCTGCTGACAAAGCTTAGCATGGATGATTGACGCGGGAGAAACGAAGCCGTTGTCGTCTTGGACTGCTGCAAAGCTTTCAGATCAAGGACGTACAGCATGTCCAGTGCGGTGGGAACCAACGTATCGACAAGACAGGCGCTGAGGAGTCGATGCACGACTCTAGGGCCGTGGTACGCTAGCATGTGTAGTGGTTGCAGCGCATCTACGCACGATAGCGCCAGCAACGTGGCCCCTCTCACCCATAGCGGAGGATGAAACGTGAGAAAGAACGACGTCATGGTCACCTCAAGGACATCTGCAGTCACGTCGTGATCCTTCCGCAGCAACGACTGAGACCAAGGAACCGCTGTAGCGGCGCAGGCAGCTGCTGCTTTGACAGCATCGTCGGCAGTGAGCTTACGCAGCTCTGCAAGAAGTCCTTCGCTCTTCTTGCTTGACGATTTCTTCTGGTGTGCCCCTGGCGCAATTTCCGGCGGGACACACAACATATTCACAAGCTTTGCATTCTTCCAGGCAGCCGCAAATGCTTCGCACCATCCAGACATATCCCTACCGATTGCCTTGGAAAATTCCTTAGCAACATCGGACACGAGTGGCACGTGGGTGGCTGGGGAGGTCGACGATGACAGTGCAGGTGAAGCGGTCATGATGCCTTCCCACCACCACAACGTTGACTCGTCGATGACATTTCGCAACTCCAATCCAATACCGCCATCTGTATCCTCCACTACATTGAGCAGCTTACCAAGCAAGTGCAATTGTAGTAGCACTAACTTGATGATGAGCTGCACGTTGGCTGTGGGAAGCGTCGCTGGGCACGGAAACCGCCGTCCAAGCCATGCGACGATGACATTACGCCGAGTAAGGGTGATCACATCGTCGCCCGCCACATTGGCGAAAGCTCGCAGTGCATTGCCCCGGCTAGGCAGCAAATGAAGACAGAACGACTGCACAACGCTCGCAGCCGCGGCGTCAGATACAGCAGCGCTACCAGCTGCGACCTGCGATCGGTGGGCGGAATCTAGTGCGCTCCATGCAGCTTTAAACACTGCCTCTGAGATAAGCGTTTCTTGCTGGGAGAGGGGCGGTGCGTTAGCGCCATCAGTTGCTTTGATGTATTGCCCAAGTAGCTCGAAGACTGTCGTGCGTGTCAATTGTGGAGCACTCAGCGGTGAGGCGTTGCTGCGAGTTGATACCCGTAGGAGCGAATGGGATGTAGCACTGAACAGTATCACCGAGATGGAATCCATTGTGGTCTCCTCGCTACAAGCCGCTGCTGCGATAGCGTCCCCACCTGCTTGCCCAGCTCTGGCGGCTAACATAAATTGAACAGCACACAGCAAGAGTGGTGGACATGCAGGCACTCCAGTGCCACGTTGGTTCATGGCAATGATGCTGGCTGCACACTGCGTTAACTTGATCAAAAGGCGCAACACCACCTTACTCGAAATCTCACCTTTGAGTTTCGTGGTCTCATGGAGCGCCATGGACTTCACTGACTTCTCCAGTGGCAGGAGGCTCTTGAAGCACTTCGATAAGCCTTGCAATAGCAGCAGACCGTCTGGACATGCGCTCCACGAAGTCGCACTTGTGTTGATGTTGGCGAGAGGCTTGGGGGCCACGCGGATCCACGATTTCAGAAGAGCCAAATGCAACAGCCTGACGTGCCACACAACTTGGGCGTTGGGGCATTGCGGTTGTGGAGCATTCTCGGACAAAAGAAGTGCGCGGACTGCGCTTCTTTTTTCCACTACGGATGTAAGAAACTTTCTTAGTCGTTCTCCAGCAATTTTCTGCTTAGGGGAAAGGTTCCTCTCCGCAGAAACCACACCAGTCGATGAGGACGTTAAGGGAATCACAACACCGCTCACGGCCGGCGTTGCAGGATCACCTGGTTTTCTTTGACCAAACCCGCTCGTGCGCGAAAACATATCACTGATGAGTGCTTACCTTGATACGCATCAATTAAGGGGAAGTGAGACAATGGCACGAGTTGCTTCTCTTATTCTTCGTCAATCAGTAAAGTCGTCTTTCTTCGAACGTGCGCACGCTACAACTCATCAGAATGTGAATGACTCCCTGCTTCCTTAGGCGCATCATGTGGGAGTAGAAGAAAGCCAAATGTCCCAGCAGCTTCCTCCGTGGAACCTCGAGGAATGGGGTGTCTATGGTCGTCTACAGCCAACCGCTGAGGCAGTTGGATGACAACATACAGCGGCTGACCAAACTCCACGAAAGCCTTCGAGACCTCGTCGGTCATTGACGCGAGAACAAATGAGAACACCTTGGTGCTTGCGTCACTCTTTTCCACTGCGTGAATCCATTCCTTACGGACCCAGTGTGCGAACAGAGCTTCGTACTTGCCGTAGTATTGCGCACCGCATGTGAGAGCAGTAGAATGTGGATTCGAAAGTTTGCTGGCATTCTCTTCTGGGCATACCAAGTAGAGGGTGTGCTCCATCACACTTCTGTCCAACGTCGCCTCCCATCCATAAGGAAGATGCTCTGCAACGATACCAAAGCGTAGCGGGCAGTGGAAGCTGTTGTTCCGTCCTGTCAAGCAGTCAAGTGTCAGTGACAGCAATGAGGCTCCATCAAGCCGCACCCAACGATCCCCGTGGTTGATGTGGGGATGCGATATTTGGTAGCGCAGCGACGGATGGGGCGTTCTGAGATCAGAAAGATCGATACCCCTCGTGGGTAGTGCCAACACATTCGTCGATTGAATAATCCAACGAGCGCCCATTGAAAATGGAGCGAACTGAATAGGATCACCAGCAGTCAATGAGCTTGTTACGTTTGTTTTGATCGTCCATAAGTTGGACGAGTCAAACTGAATGTAGAATCGTGACGATTCCGATAACACTTTCTGCTTCGCAGCGACACCAAGTCCGCGCACAAACTGATCCACATCACCAAAATCGCTGGACGATAGTGCTTCATGCCATGCCTCCAGTATTGCGGAGCGCTGTGAGGGATCTTGGCACGCTGACGTGAGTGATGGGAGCGTACGAGAGGACCGCACGTGATGCAGCCACCAGCACACATGTCGAACACTGGGCAAGAGGAACCCCCGCTGGGCGAGTGCTGTAGGGCCGATGTGCAGCTCTGCATAATTGTCGCTAAGAGTGACGATGTCTTTTGTTCGTAGCAGCGATGTGCCTTCTGCTTCATATGACGACCAAAGACGCACGAGTGCCTTCAGCTCACTGATGTACTGCGTCTTGGAATCGTCACCAGAGGCGAGTGCTGCTGCTGGGGGCATCTGCTCTGCAAACTGCCGCGTTGACCGCTCAGCATCGCCAAGAAACCCACCAGTACCCCCGAACGTCTTGGCATCCATTGGCAGGGCTTGATAAGGGTCACTCTCATCCACTGCTAGACGCGACACATTGTACAAGTGATTGCTGTTCAAACAGGGCAGAGGTTGACATGTAAACGCTTCCACCACGTGTCGCTTGACAGCCTCCAGCGACCAACGGCGCTCAATGATGCAAGATGCGTACATATCGTCGTCACCTTCACCTCCCATCATCTCCTCCTCTGACCAAGCGACTCGAGCAGCACTTGGACCTAAGGCTTCGATGCATTCTCTTCTGAGTGGCACTATGAGCATGTCACCGGCAATACTCACTCGTAGGTGTAGGCCCTCCTTGTTCAAGTGCTTCTCGTCCACATCGGCTGGGACGGTGACGACAGGGGCACCTCTTGGCTTCATGTGCAGCATCGTGTTCGGTAATTGCAGTTTGCTGGAAACGAGTGACACTTCTGCTTGAGTCGATCGAATCTTGATCGGCAACAATGTGTCGATATGGAACGCAGCGTGCCCTTGGAATTGATGTAGCGTGAGACGAAGGGGACACACCAAGGTCATGGTGCCTGTGACAGGAAACACCAACCCGCGTCCTAAAGGTAAGAGTTGGAAGAGTAGATCAATGCGACCACCATCGGAAAGGCGCACACTACCAGCTGGGAGGAGTTGAGGTCGTACTTCACGCCATTGCCATTGGAGAGCTTCAGCTGCAGCAGCTGCGGCAGCTTCTGGATCATAATTTGCGTGAGTCTCTGATTCAATGACGCAGTTCTCAAAAGACATTTGTTCATTCATGAGCGCCACTTCACTTGTGGCGCCGCGCACTGCCGACAAAGCAGCACGGCAATCCTTGACGTTCTCCACTGATGTCGCCTCTATGTCGATATCAGTCCCCTCAAGCGTCCATGTTGCTTTTGTGATCGGTGTCGTGCTGCTTGCACTTTGTTGAGGGAACGGTGTGGGTGTGCGTACGAAGGATCTGTCCATTAACGGAGTCATCTGAGTCCACCGACCTGCTGTGCAAGTGACATCGGCACGCACCAACACCATGAGCAGCAGCAGAAGCAGCAGGGGCGGGAGAAGTATCCACTTGCTCATATTCTAAGTGACTGAACTTTGATATTATGAACTTACCTCGAATAGATGGAAGAAGGAAAACGATTGGATTTGCCCCCATTCGCACAGACAAGAAGGCAAATGATTGTCACAAAATCGTTGTTGGGCATCATAAATGACATGTACACTGAGCAGGGGAAAGGCGCTGCGTTTGGCTGTTTGTTTGTTTTTTGTTCCTGTGTTCACGTTTCCTTTTCCAAAGGCCTTGGTTTACATTTCTCGTTCATCTAGTATCCTTCATAGGTTTGCAGCCACTCCAAAGCCCGACCATGAAGTTCTCCTAAATTCTGTGTTTCTAAGTCTTCGCGTTGCACATCACCAGAGAGGTCAACATACAACTTGGTGATGGCATTGAGCGCTGTCTCTGTGCAGACGGGAATGTCGCTTTGAGCCACGCCGATGCATTGTCCGGGGTTGGATGCCGCAATCACTAACGTCTCCTTCACTTGCATTGCAAACGCTTCCCACACAGCACCGCCATTGTCCTCCCCAAGGTGCGCAACGCCGAGCAGCAGTGCTTCAATGATCTGCACAACTTGAAGGGTGGAGAGATGGCCATTGGCAAATGCGTTTTGCTCAAGTTGCACACCCAGTGCCTGGGCGATGCTCACAGCGCTCCAATGCTGCTGGAATCCTGATGTTTGGTACGCGCGACGAATGCGGCCTTGCAGACCATCTGCACCCGCTAGCTGTTCGTCTTGGCTACGAGAGCCGTGCAGACAGCGAGTGGGGTCGTGGGTGCTCGTCGCTGCGGTAGCGATCATCGTGAGGAGAATAGGTCCAAGCTCTTCCTGGGAACCTGCATCATTGTCAAAGAACCGTGATGCAGTGATCAGCGCGGCTAGGCGTTGCGCAGGTGATGCACGGGCATTGCTGAACGACTGCAGTAGAGCTACAATGCTAGCACGCACCTGAGGGAGCTCGTCAATCAGCAGTTCTAACTGTTCCGTTTGAGTAGCACGTTGCTGCTCATCCACCTCGCCACCTCCACTGCGGCGTCTAGACGAAGAATTTCCACTGCCGGCAGCCTCCTCTCTCGTGACGGCTCGATGCAGCACCAGCAAGAACTCCAACGCGTTGATGCGAAGCTCCCACGATGGCTCTCGCGCAAATGACGACGCAGTGGCTAAGAATACATTGCCTTCGTAAGGATTGGCCTCAACTGCTTGCGTCGCTAAGACGAGGGCGGCCCCTCGAGAAACGATACTAGAGGAGCCAAAACCCTCTGCGGCGTAGAACCGCGACAAGACATCCAACCCGTGGCAGTCCCCACAATCAATTGTCTGAAGCAACAGAGCAACGGCAAGGAGGAAACGGTCACGCGATAATGATGATGACGTGCCCTCGCCACTGAGTGTCAACTCCAACGCTGACACGAGTCGTCGGACGCCGTCCAAGTGATGATGGTGCACGAAGGCAGACAATGTCTTTGCCACACACGCAACCACCGCAGTAGTGCCGTGAAGGATCAACGGAGTCACTGCAGGCACAAGGTACCTCTCAAACACACGAGCAGCAACTTCGGGAGAGGAGGTCACGAGATGATTGCCGACTGCAATCAGCAAGGCGAAGGCCTGTTCTACGTCGTAAAGCGCAGCGGCCGCATCGCCATCACGGATACCAGCGGTGGCGGCGTCTTGAGCTAACGGTGTGAGGCGCGTCGCAAGTGCAGTATCTTTGGCAAACGCAAAGCCCAATTGCACGATAAGATGCTTGGCTTCTTCCACGCGCAAGACAATATGCTTGGCGATGCTTTTTGACGCGTCATGCGTCGCTGCCCAGCATTGACTTCTCACCTGGATGGGAATACGATGCCTCAGCATCACAAACTTCTGGAAATACTCTTCTCCGTCATGAGCCTGGGGGAACAGGTCGTCTAAATCCTGCGAGAGTCCGAAGGCACCGAGGGTCTTTTGAAGGACCCGAGAGAGGGCTGTGGACATATCTTCATCGCGCGCAAATCCAGATCGGAGGGCTTCGTCTTTTGCTCGCTGGTCACGCTGGGCAAAGGTGCTAAGGATGGTGTCGTCAACCGCGCGAACTTCCACTTCCTTAGCGCTGACCTTGGCTCGCTCTCGCTGGAGGGATGCTCGAGCTGTTTCTGCAATTTTTTGCTCTTGAAGGGCAGAATACGACTTTTTCGGTTGGTATCGACCAGGCTCAGCCAGCTTCAACGACTGCAGGGTCACTGAGTGGCGCTTGACAATATTTTCGTTGTTGCTACGGATTTTGTCTTCGTTCGTTTGTCCTGTTGCGTTTTGTAGGCGAAGTTTGGTGGCATCGTTTGCATCACGAATCAACGTCGCGGCGGTCGGGCGGCAGTACCCCTTCTCTTCGAGGAGCGTTTTGACAGGGGGCGCCATCGTGTTAGCCTTTAGGCGCCGCTTCGTCAAAAACATGTACAATTCATCTAACAAATCACGCCCCGCCAAACCCTTCTGCTGAATGGTTTGCTCTACTAGCTCCTTGGTGATGGTCTGGCACTGCAAGCGGTCTAACACTTTCTGGATCTGCTGCCAGTTGTTGAGGCGTTGCTGCATGGCGACTTCTGTACCATACGAGTGCATGGACACATCTTTGTCATAACGGGATAAAATCTCAGCTACCAAAAATCCGTTGGCAATGTCCTTCCTCGGGTTCTTGATGGGGAAGCTTAAGTCGAGGGACTGGGCCCATTTGATCACTTCTCTCTGCATTTCCCTGAGGTTTTGCGATGAACTGTACACACCCGCACTAACTGCCTAGATGTTAACCTTTGGTATCAAAGCAAGTTTGAGAGACAGAGAAAATCATCGTGTATCAGTGAATATCAATCATTATTTTCTCAGGGGACAGATAAAGCGAGAGTGTTCCACATTTGCTTGTTGTTTGTGTGTCACTGACTGCATCACTCAGTCCGTTAGTCCGTTGGGAGCTCAATCCCCCAAGCCTTGAGCTGCTTCTGGTAGAACGGAACACCATCTACCCAATTCGTGAGCAGCTCAACACCACCCGGCACCACCACCATCGTGTGCTCAAACTGCGCGGAACGCTTTCCATCCTTGGTGGAGCTCGTCCAATTATCAGGCCAGGTGACATCTTGCCACACGCCCAAGTTGATCATGGGCTCAATCGTAAACACGTGCCCCTCCGCCATAATACCAGGGGACTTGTTGTTGGCGTAGTGCGCAATCGTTGGACTGGTGTGGAACTTGTCCCCAACACCATGACCACTGTAGGTGCGAACCACAGAGCAATTCGACTTGTTGGCACGGGCTTCAATGACATCACCGCAGTGCTTGTATAGATTTCCTGGAGCAACCGTTGCGATTGCAGCCGCAAGGCACTCATAAGTGCAGTGCACCAAGCGCAGACTGTCCGCGTCCGGCTTGCCAATAAACACCATTTCATTCAAATCGCCATGAACTCCATCAAAGTAACCACTCACGTCAATGTTCACAATATCGCCCTCCTGCAAGGGGCGAGAGTCAGGGATACCGTGACAAATAATTTCGTTGATGGAGGTGCACACAGACTTGGGAAAGTTGTAGTAGTTGAGAGGGCTGGGATACATGTTGCGTGCAATCGTTGCTTCATGGACAATGCGATCGATTTCATCAGTGGTGACACCAGGCTTGGCAGCCTCACATGCAATATCTAACACCTCTCGGCACAACTGGCATACCTTCTTGATCTTGTCAAGATCTTTGCCTGCCCATTTCACCACTTTATTGCCACGATCCGCTTCTTCACACTTGCTACGGCCCTCAGCATTATCAGCATAATCTGGGCGAGCAATGTGACTAGGGACAGGCCTTCGCGGCGTGATCTTGCCGGGGCGAAGCGTTCCTAGGAAATTGAAGGTAACCAAATCCACGTCGCTCATCGTTGAGATGGTGCACTTGGGCGGCTCAGAGTGCACGCCCTTATGCTTTCCCCAGTTCGTCTTAAAGCACTCCTGGGTGCAGAAGTAGGAGGGAGGAAGCCCAAGCTTCTTGCAGGTGGGGCACTGCATTGCAGCGCCCTCCTTACCGCATCCTACGCAAATGCAAGACATAATTCGGTCAACCTCGAACTGTTGAAAAAGAGGATTGTAAAGAAATATCCAGCGAGCTCCAAGAATAAGTAATGTCGCAATAAAAAATGAAACTAAACGTCGATTGATCATTGACCTCCTGATGTCAAAGTAAGAAAAAGAATAGCGCAAAGAGCAGTTGACACGTTTTCTCAGCATCGTTTTCCATTTTTTGCACAATCGTCTACTGTAATAATTGTGAGTCAGAGTCGCTGAAGTCTACAGCACACCCTCCTCGTCCCCGCCCAAATCGTCCATTTGCAGCGATTCGAATTTCTGAGGATCTTCCATAAGCCCTGTGGCCATATCCCTGAGCGTTCGCTGCTTCAGCCTAGCAACTTCCCGAATGAGCTCCTCATCTGTCAGCTTGTTGTTTCCGAATTTGTTTTCGGTGGTATCGTCGTCACTTGAATCTCCACGTTCACGCGATGTCTGGATTTGATCACGATAGGCTTCTAGAAATTTCGGTCGCTCTTCTAGCAACAATCGCTCCAGCTCCCCTTTTCTGAGTTGTTCGAGGCCGTCATCATCGTCTCCCATGGCGCATTCGAAGTCCATCTCGAGGCCTAGCTCATCAAGAAGCTTATGAACGGATGCCATTGCCTCGGCTTCCTTTTCCGCTTCTCCAGCAATTCGACACGCCTTCATGCGATTGATGTGCTCCACAAGTTCGTGTTCTCGCAAGGTGCGGGGGGAACTAGGAGCCCCATCGCCCACCGCATCACCACCACCACCATTTCGTAATCTTGCCAACGCCTCATCGGAGATGAGCGGGACTGCGGATTTCGAGGCGGAAGTGGAACCCGCTGGTATCGGCAACGTGGGAAGGCGACGCCGAAGACTCTTCGCCAAGCTTCCAGAAATGGCAGCTCCGCTTGTCAGCAGTGACGCATTACCTGAGTTGGTGGTGGTTGCTGCACCAGACAGGTTACTCCGGCGATCCAATGGGTTCACAGCAGCAACTGCAGCAGCAGCAGGCGCCAAAAACGTAGCTGATTGTTGTTTGTGTGGGCTTGACATGGAGGTCTCAGTTGGTGCGCTGTTCACATGAGATCGGTTGAGCACGTCCATCTTCGCCGCGGCAGTGGAACGTGGCGTTGATTGGGAAGCAGGAGTTCGGCGTCGCGCGCCGCTACAGCTTGTAGATTGGCGAGAGTACAAACTTCTATTCTGCCCCTCAATAGCGCCCTCAAGCCCGCCATTCATGTGCACGTTTTGTCGCACGCTTGACTGCACAAGCTCCAGTTCTTTCATAAGGTCTGATGTCATGGGGTCTGCGTACATGCCCCGCCGTGCTGATGCCGAAACTGACGATGAGCTGTTGCTGTATTGGGACTGATGTTGCTGCTTCACTGGAACATCGTCTATTCGCTCCAAGTGAGGAAACCGTGCAGCAATGTACTGGCGAAAGTTCATATCTTCTTGGCGGACGTCGCTGAGTGCAGCATCGTCCTCACGCACCTCGCGGTCCCAGGACGAGCAAACTGGGTTTCCTTCTATGCACAGAGATTTGAGGGACGTTTGGTACGACATAAACCCAATTTCGGAAATCGACTGAATGCGGTTGGCTTCGAGATCTAGAACTTCAAGCTCGCTCAACGCACCCAAATCTGAGATTTGCTCCAGCAAATTAAACGCCAAGTACAGCTCTCGGAGCTTTCGACACACTGAGATGCCGCGCAATTCTTGTAGGTGAGCGTTGTTGAGATACAGAACTTGCAGTTCTCCAAACTTTGTTCCAAGATCACGGAAAATAGGAATCCGTGAATGGCTTAGCCGCAATTCCACAAGTCGCGGCATGAACTCACCAATGGTGTCAATGGCAGTCGTCACGCGGGAGTCGACCACTATCTCTGCACTGGTCACCAAGTGCAAGTCCTCTACTCCCGTGTGATTGCGGAGGTATTCTGGAGTGATGCGGCGACCAAACGCCTGTGTTGCCGCTTCGTAGTCGTCCGCGTCAAGGACGTCCATTGGGTCGGTGGGTGTTCCTGTGCCATTGCTGCTGTTTGCGTTGTCTCTGTCGATTCGGCGTAAGATGGCGTCCACGTCATCATCATCGTCATCACCCACGCCACCGCCTTCGTCCGCGTCAAGGACGTCCATTGGGTCGGTGGGTGTTCCCGTGCCATTGCTGCTGTTCGCGTTATCTCTGTCGATTCGGCGTAAGATAGAGTCCACGTCATCATCATCGTCATCACCCACGCCACCGCCTCTGCTGCTGCTACCTCCTCTGGACATGTGACTACTGCCTTCAAGTACTTTTCTCGTTTTGGGAGATTGATGGATGGCCCCTTGGGGAATCGACGGCAAGGCTTTCCTGCCAAACGATGAGTGCTGCCTTTGTAGGAAGCTACCACTGCCGCCTCCCTCCTCACCGGGAGGCGTCACACCACGTTGGGCGGGTGGTGGAGGCGGGGAGGGGATCGGCTTCGTGCGCGACTGCTGAGAAAATGAACCACTCCCTGTTGCACTCACAGGGTTGCTGTTTGCGCTCGTGGAAACCACTGCAGGCGCCCCAAACGCAAGCCCTGCAGCTTTCTTCTTTGCCCTCGCCTGCTCGACGCTATTCATTTTTTTTTTTCGGTTTTCGGCGATGTGATACTACTTGCATAAAAAAGACAAGGGGTTGAAAGTGCATGTGGAACGACGTTTAGTGTCACATACACAAATGAGGGTGGAGAAAAACTAATGACAGTTTCAAAATTTGCGATACATCAAAACACCCCACCAGATCCCGCTGAGATCTCGTCGATCGCTACGATGGATACTAGGGGACTTTTTCTTTCTCTTGTTTTCTCTGCAATTGCAATCGCTGTATCACGCGCTCCAATAATGTCAACATCATTGATCTGTCTCTGCCTGCGGAGAATGCTCTGCTACAGGAGCAACGTCATCCTTTGTGGGAGGCAAGTCGGCTGCAACCTCTGATGCCACCACAACGTCGTCATGGGGCTCTGCAGGGGCATTGGTAGGCGCAGTAGTGTCAGCGTCATTTGAGTCTGGCTGAGCAGCTGCATGATCACTATCCGGGACAGCATAAGCGTCGACAACGGCGTCTGAGCTGTTGGCAGGCGTCGTCGACGAGTCTGCGGCAAGTGCTGCACTCGGTGGTGCAGCTCCGGTAACAGGGACTTCTTCAGGCGTATCGCCCGTTTCTCCAGATGCGCGACGCTGCGAATTGTTGATAAGATTCTTAGCGGCTTCTTCCGCAAGAAGCTTTTCGAATGCCGCATCGCGTTGCTCTTTTCGAGCAGCAACGTTGGCGCGAGCAGAATGTTGGCGGAAACAGCTTTGAATGCGTGTCGCTGCCTCTGTCTGCGGATCGACCGGCTCCTGGCTCACCGGTTGTTCATCGTCGAGGACATCAGGGTACCGAGCCTCGGCATCATCAGGAAGAACTGCCATCGGTGGTGACGTGACAGGAGCGTAAGACGAACTCTGTTCCTCCGCCGCTGGGGTGGTTGGAGCGTCCGTTTCGTCGTTGTTGCTAGCAGCGCTTGCCACCTGGGTCGCAGCAGCTGCGGCACGAGCCTTCTCCTCAGCGAGAGCCTTCCGCGCTGCAGGCCCTTTGTGACGCCGGAATACGTACTTTTGTACGGCGACATCATCGCTGTGACTTGTGCTTTGAGTCGAAGTACGATGTTCAGGGACGTCTTTCATCAGACCAAGCGGTAGTGCAGGGGGCCCTTTGCGAATGTAATCCTCGTACGCAACACCACTATCGGCGTCATACTGAGAAAGGTAACGGAATCGACGGAAACCAGTTTGAATCGTTCTTGCAGCTTTGGTCATGATGCTTGCATTCCATACAAACTCCTGCTTGAGACGCTCCACTTGCGTCATGCCATACTTTTGTGACGCCATGTAGATATCTGTGCTGATGTCACGGCGGTGTTGGGATGCATGCAAGCGGGAAATAAAACTCCTGAATGCACATTGTATGATAATGGCGTAACGGTTCAAGTACTCTGAGAGGCATTGGCGACTGTGCAGGTTCTGTTTCGCCGCAGCGACACGGAAGCGGCGTTGGAGTACGGCAGCGCAGTGGTCCAAGTCTGCTTGCACGATGCCGTCAATACGATCGCGAATACGGAGCTGTTGCTGCTCTGACTCAATCAACTCAGAAAGTTCCTGATCCCGTCGGCGATTGCGCTCATTGATTGCCTCCACTGTTGCCTGGGTGGGAGGGCCACCAAATCGTTTGTGTGCGGGGGGCTGGGGGCTTAGGATAGCAACTTCTCGACCAGTTGCTTGCGGGTTATCATACAGCACCAATTGTTGGGTGCTCATGGCACCAGTGGGAAGGCTCGCAGGGCTACCGACCAAACACGGCAACGCACGATCTCCAGCTGACGCAAACTCTCGCTGCTGCTGCTGCTGCTGCGGTGGGACGCTGCGGGGAGGAGCAGGAGAGAGCATCATCTTCTCAATGGGTGTGTTCTCCTCGGTAGATCCATTCAATGGACCTCGATTCCGTGGGGAGGGGTTCTCCGTAATCTCGAGGGCCTTCTGTTGGGCTGAACGGAGCACGACTGTGCTGCGTCTGCGCCAGTACTGCGGCATGTATTGCCGTTTCGGCAACACTGGGGTCACGTCTTCTTCGATGATTTTTAACTCTCCGGTGTTGGTCACAACGATAGACTTCCGGCGTTTGGCGTACTTCCAGCGAAAGATGGTTTGAATCTTAAGTGCAGATGCTTCAAATAGTGCCGCCTGCCACTTCACGGCACCTTTGAGTTCGTTGACACGTTGGGCGATAAGAGCGTCGTTGCGCGCACGGCAAATTTCCTCGCGTTGCTCTCGCAAGTAACCCGCCGCACGCCGGGCAAAGGCGCATCGAACGAAGCATTGAATCTTCACTGCCTTTAAGTATTGGTAAGAGCGGGTGATGTGCCGGGTGGCAAGACGCTTTCGCGTGATGTAGCCACGCCACGTCGCCGATATTTTCGTAGCGCAGTGATGATCAGCAGCAGAGGCGTTTGCCACATCGTTTCGGTGAGCAGCGACTAAATTGTCTCGCAGCGCCGCAGGGTGGCGACGGGAGGGGTGCACGTTCTTCTGCTGGGGAGGCAGAGGCACCAACACGTCGCCAGCATGTGGGGGTGGATACGTTGAGTACATAGTTCGAGAATCTCGTTAGCTAGTGCAGTTTTACCTAAAAGTCCCTTTTTGATATAAAAACAACCGCGCAATCAACCTCTCTCTTTGATACTTTTTTGAACGATGACACAACAATGACACGAATCCAATGTGGAAGAACAGCAACCAACAGAGTCACAGGTCTTGAGGAGAATCCATTGTGTTTCTTTCACTTCAAAGACGTGTTTGCACACGCTCCGCAAGGCCAATGAGGAAATGATAAAACATCATCACCGCCAATCGGGGTGATCGATAGTCCTCAACTGCAGGGTTCAGCTCACTCACGTCCATCAACAGCACCTTTGGATTCCTCCCTGCCATGCGAGAAATATCCATCGCATCCTGGGCGGAGAGCCCAACGTTGCCTGGGCAGCTCACGCCAGGACAATCTGAGCCTTGAACGGCATCAATATCGAAGGATACGAAAATATGCTCACCGGCAATGTCCATGGCTCGTGGGAAGCTCTCTGACACTCGGTGGACGTCTTTCGTCAGCCACATGAGCGTCCCACCCTGCTCCTTGACAAAGTCTGCATGCTCTTTGCTGCATTGCTGCCCTTGGCAGGCGTACTCCACGAAATGGGCACCTCCGTTGGTACGAAGCGCCCGTTGATGGAGAAGTAGCTCTCGAAATGGAGAACCGCTGTGAGGAATGGAGTGATCCTCCCCGAGCAGAGGACGTACGTCCAGGTGCGCATCAATGTTAATGATGCCAAGCGGACTTGAGTGAGAGGTCGAGTCCAAGTACGCGTAGGCACCACGCCCGTTTGGCGCAGATTGATCATTCCCGCCTCCAATGATGAACGGAACTTTACCTGCTTGGAGCACTAGCGTCACAGCCTCCTCAAGAGCACGATGGGCTCCTTCAAGCGTGGAGTCAGCAGCCACGACATCGCCAGCATCGTAAACACCACCACCAAGGGACGTTGTAAGGTCGATCTCGTGCTCAGGGTTACGAATGGGACCGAGGGCAGTCACAAAACGACGGAATGCTTGAGGTCCTAACGCGGCACCGGGTCGCCCTCCATTGCGAGTGCAGCCCTCGTCGTGAGGGAAGCCAAGAAGCACGACGCGAGCAGAGGGGAAGTCGTCCGTGAAGATCGTCCCCAATCGAGGGTCATCGCTCCGACCAAGGTTAATGGAGGCTGGCGACAACCGTCGGGCACCGGCTACCTGCAGGAGTCGTTTCATGGTGGCTTCCATGCAAATGTTGAAATTGTGTGCAATGTTTCAGATCTTTGAGGTCGACTTTTTGTTTCGCGAAAAAGCAAATTCAATGCTTGCTGTTTTTTCATGGTATCGAATTCTAGAAGCAATTCATTTCGGCGATTCGAAGAATAGTAAATGCAAACTTTGGCAAATGTGTGACTATGTTTGGGTGTGCGTCTATTTTTGCCTCCCGCCACGTTTGCCTGTCCAACCTCTTGTGAAGAAACGGCGCCGATTGAGTTCTTTCGGTGAATCCTTTGCGATGTTGATCGGCACGCCACTCAACTTCAATGCCGCCTCCACGCGCGACTTCGTCATTGCCGGAAATTCTTTGCGCACAACATTCTGGACAACATCCAGGTCAACCCCCTCACCAAGAAGCATGGCTTCGTACGGGGTAAAGGGGTTGAGTCGCGAAGATGCTGCCTCATCCTCATTGTCATGTGGTGTCGATAATTGATGCGCCCGGCACAACGTTTGCTCCATCGAGTGATGCGCAAGGCTTAAAAGAAGTGATTTCTTCGCGTCGGTTGCTTCCACTTCGCGAATACGCCGCCTGACATCATTAAGCTCGGCTTGCGTGAGCGCCTGTTTCTCAGCTTGCTGCAATCGACCCAACGAAGCTTCCCGTGAGGACGATCGCTGATGATGATCTTGGTCACCTTCGAATGACGGCAGCGAGGATGCAAACAACTGCTGAACTCGGTCAGTAAAAAGTGAGCGAGTGTGCAGCAGCCGCAGTTGTTCTTTAGCATTAGCGATACTTTCATCACGGGGGCGTTTGTTACCGTGTTGCAGTGCAATACCACTTACTGCGCATAGGCGCACCACATCGGAATGCTCAAGCAGCTCCACTTCTGCACGAGAATGTCGACGATGAAACATGGCGGAGCTGTGAGTGTTCTTAAACGCACTGGCAACTCGTGAACCAGAAGCTGGTGGTGCGCTGACTGCGTAATGCGACGTGGTGGGGCCGAGCATCACAGCTTTGGATCGCAAGGAAGGGGGCCCCAAAGGAGGAAGGCCGCTGCTATTCAGCGACACATCTCCAAGAGGTAGTTTCGGGGGATGTGCTTCATCCTCATCTTCGAAGAGGAGCATCGTGTCGTCACCAACCTCTGATATCGCAATGGCTGCAGCGACGCTCTGGTTAGCTGTCGTCTGCTGTGATGTCGAGCTGCTACTGCGTCCAAACAATTCATCCCCGCAAAAGAAGTGCTCTTCACCCATCTCCATCGCACCAAACCGATCGTACTCCTCCCCAGCTTGCACCTCATCATCGTTGAAGTCATCGTCGAATCCACCACTACTCACCTCGTCCGCATCGATTGCCTCGTCTCGATGCGATGAGACTTTGGTGTGGTGCGTTGGTGGTACCATCATCATAGCGTGATGATCTTCGTCCTCGTCACACCCGCCGCCGCCCACAGTGGTGAGGGGTGGCAGCGCTGCGGAGACGCTAGTGCAGCAAGAGCTCACCTCATCGACATCGACAATGTCCTGCGGGGGGACGTGAGCCCATCGATTCATGGGGGCTGCAGCCGCAGCGTCGTGCAAGCGTTGTTGCGGTGCAATGTGCTGTGAACATGAAATATGATCGTTGATCATGTCGACAACAGATCCATGATCAACGTGGTCGTTGATGGCGTCACTTTGGTTGTGGCTCTGTGCTGGGTCGGTATTGTCAGCTGCCGTCTGACCTTTTTCCTCAAACTTGGCGGGGACTGCGTCGATTATCGGCAAGTCCTGCACGCCTACCGCCGCGGCTCGTGCTTGAGAGAACCCTACACTGGACGATGAGGATACAGCAGTTGAGCGGGTTGCTCTCATTTCAAACACAGGGACATCTAGAGTCGATGGGGTTGGTTGGGATATGACAGCGTCATCATTGAGCCAATGCTCCACACAGCGAATGGAGTGCCGCATACTACGCACAGCGGAGCCTGAGGATCGCCGTGCTGACATGCGAGCAGGGCGCTTGGGCGTGCCGTCAACCGCTCCTCCTGGTACGTCTATCGCACCGCTATGATCATTCGGTGATGAGTTGATGTCATGTGTTGCCTTGGCCGCTGAGAGAGGGACCACATGTTCGTCGTTTCTTTCACTTGCTTGTAGAGACAGTAGCACCGGTAAAATGTCATTTGATGGATTCATGAGCAGTGGCTCGTGCGCGGCCACAACAGCAACAGGTGTGCTTTCGTGCGTGGTGGAGGTAAAGGTTGGCGTGAGCCGCACGGAAAAGGTCCAGCCACTGATAAGCGAAGATGCGGGAGCCCTAACTAAAGTGTGTATGCTTCTATCGTCAGTAACGTTGTCTTGGCGGTTCGCAACTCGAACCGCAACCTTATCGAGGATCATGTTGGTGTCAATTCCGCCGCAAATTTCAGACGCCAGCGCTGCAGCTTCCCGCAAGCATTCCTGCCGTCTCGTTTCGGCATCAGCCGAGCGTTGCTGGAAAAAATGAGTAAGGGTTGCCGCTGCTGCCCGTGCATCATCAAGCATTGTCGCCATCGCGCTGCTGTAAACATCCTCGACTTCCATCACCACAGCAGCGATGGTATCCACACATTGCGCCTGTTCTTCTTCCTGTTGGTGAGACTTGAGGAATTCAACGATTGTGCGAGATTGTGGGAGGTGACTGTCATTTGCGAGATGGTGCGCGGCGATGGTGGGCTGAGATGGGGAGAAGGCAGTTGCAGAATTCCCACTCAGCATGATCATGGTCCCTGGCACTGTGGGGTCTCCTGCGCGGGTTGGCAAAGGTCCCTCATTCACTTCTGTGACAACATCAGGTTCCGCATGGATCATCGCGTCTACTTGTTGTTGCATCGAGCAGCCTTGACCAAGGTAGTGGTTGCCCAACTTAAACCTCTCAAGCTGCTGCCCGAATGACAGCCGCGTATCAAGGCACACCGTTCCACGAGAAGGGGCGTTGGAAAGGCGCTGCACTGCTGTGTCAATTGTTGTTGACATGTTGCGAGTCTGAGCGTTGAGACGCTCAGCTGCCACCGCGAGCCACGATCTTCGGTTCTTCTGAATTGCTGCCATGATCACTCGTCGATGCGCCAACGGTAGAATTCCAATTTCGAGGAGATCCTTCTCGTCGTGAATGTGTGTCGCAAGAGCCTCTAACGTGCGAAACCCGTGCTGGCTCACCATTGCTTCTGAGTACCCTTGCAGCTGCAAGGACGCAAGGAAGGCACTCACCGGGTTCACATGAGATGCTTCTGACGGAGGTAGGACTGTTGATGCTCCTCCCACGTGCCTCGAAATAGAAGTGCTTTGGCGCGACGAGCCAGCACCGGAGTCTGCAGCGTTGAGTTTTGCTGTTGCTCTTGCTGATGCTTTCTTCGGAGGCATCAATGTATCAACGTTCGCTTGAGAAAATAGAGTTGCGCATAGGAGACGATTTACACTTCTCTCCTTTTGCCAACAAAAGAAGATTGAAAGAACAATTCTTGTTGAATGCGCTCATAAGGGCTTCAACAGAAAGCGTGACAACAACTACTTTCGTTTGGCAACAAAGGTTGGGGTGTGAGTGAAATGGCCGAATGCGCAACAACACAAACGGAGTGCGTCAGCAAAATGTAAGAGAAAACATAATCACAGCAAAACAAGAAATAAACAACTCCACTCACTGCTCTACTCTACATTCGTTCAATATTCGTCGCCTTCTCCGTCTTCCAGGTAGCAGGGTTCGCTTTCGTTTGTCCCTTTGTCTCAGCGTGCACTGACCGCACCACTGCCACCGCCATTGCCAATCGTGCGCAAAGATGCATCGATGGATTTCATCTCTTGAATCATTTGGGCAATGTCATTGGTGCAGATCATTTCTGCTTGGCGACGATCGGCGGCATTCTTTCCACCTGCTACTCCTTGTCGGATCTCCGCCAAGTATGCTTTCTTCTCGGCAAGAAGTTCTGAGAGCTCTTCGAATCGGCCTTCTAGTCGCTCCTCCTCCGTGGGTCTCCTTAGCCGCGCGGCGTTGGCCCCGGTGTATTGAGTGACGGGCGGGAGGACTTCTCCAAACTGGAAAATTTGAGCTAACTTGTCCTTATCCTTGTCGGTAATGGCAGGTTTCGACGGAGCTGGGATCGAGACGGGCTCGCTGTTCTTTACTTCCTCTTTGATGTCGCCCTCACGTTTTCTGTGGCCCATTGCATTGAGTCGCGCTGTTGCGCGCTGCTCATCGGTCACCGCTTGGCCTCTGCGTCCAAACTTCGGAACATTCACATGAGTTTGCGATTTTGGCGTTGCTTTCACCTGAGTGACTTCGGCCTCTGCGGCCTCGCGTTCTTTCCTCATTTTTTGAAGGCGCGCGAGAAGCTCAGGGTCTAATGTGGAGTCCATTGACTTCTTGTTGTACAACCTGTAAATGGCGTTTCCTGCTGGAGTGCCACGGCCGAACTGATTCGCAGCATCCATCGTTGGAGGATTGAAAGTTTGAGAACTGCGTTCTAAAGAAACACAACAAACAAGAAAAGGAAAACTTTCATGGAGCATTGAATGACGTTTTGCACGATACAATTTCCAACCGACCCGCGTGAATTCACAACAACTGCATCAATCAATCAGCAATAGCAACATGGGCTCTTTCCATCCAAAAGTAACTTCGTCGTTGGTAGAGAGGCAGGTAGGTAGGGGGTAGCGTTGTTTCATTTGCCAAACATAAGAGATACGAAAAAAGAAAAGAAAAGAAAATCGAGTCAATAGGCGCGAACAGCACGAACAGAAAGACTCCTCTGATGGGGGAAAGTGAAACGCAACACTTCAGTTGAGCAACTGCTCCCCTGACAGGTTCCAGGCAGCGACTGAATTTTGTTGTTGATGATGATGATCCAATTACATTTCCATGAGGTATTTATGGCAGTTCAAAACAGGGATGATCTTGATCGTAACGGGTCGCTCATTCCGACCTGATACATCGACTGCATCACACTCGCCCGACCCGTGTTCGAGGCTCGAGAGGACTGATGGCTTCTCCTCCCATTCGTTGCACCACTGCTGCCACAATGGTCACAAGGCTTCGGAGTTGCGGCATACGCCAAAGAGATGGAGGGCAGCGCACAATGTAGTGCACGAGGCGGTGATAAGACGTTCTTCCTTTCCGCGGCCCCACGGCTCCAAAATTCACGCACGGAGGTTGAGTTGCTATGATATGACGTGATCACGCCAGCATCCAGTCCTAAGTGAGAGTGATCCAGCTGAATTTCATCCGGAAAGGCAAAGGGCAAAGGCCGGAATTCGTTGTTGTTCTGACTCCTTTCTTTTGCGGCGTTGAGCTGACTCTGCGTCTTGCGCTCATCAGACTGCTTCGTTGTGAGCATCCAGCGATCCTCCCACTCACTTTGTCCAGGTTGCTTCTTGAGGTCATTTCGAGTTGTCGATGTTCGAGAGGTTTTGTCGTCGACTGCTGGTGCATCGAAACGTAAAGACCCTGCTTTTGCCTTCATCCTTCGCGCACGGATCTCCTCTCGATCTTTCTGTTGCTCTTCTAAGAGAGACGGTTGAGCAGGTTTCTTGGAGCTGAAAAGCTCTTCGTTAGTTGTCCGAAACTCAAATCTACTTGTCCGGACTGGCTCACTGATTTCATGAGGATACGCTGCGGGACGCACAACTTTCGAAAGGTCTGAACATCGGTCCGGCGACGTCACGGACATGGTGCTTGTTTTGTAGTGATCTTTGGGATCTTCGGGATGTGACAAGGCAAAGTCTTTGCGGTGCTTAGCGTGATGCTCGACGGAATAGTTACGAGGTCGTCGATCCATGATGTGACCTTGGAATTGCTCATTATAAGAAGTCTGACTGCGATCGATATCGTACGACGTTTGGACTGAAGGGCTAGCAAGCTTTGGAAGAAAAGGTGCCTCACGAATTCTACTGAGCATAGTAGAAATTGCTTCTTGTCAAATCGAGTATGTGTGATGCTCTGTCGAGGAAAATAAAAGTGAACGAAATTTCACATGATGGGGCAGAGCCTAGCAATAAATAGGTCAGTTCATACACAGCGTGAGGGTTGCCCACTGTGGGCGGCCAAGAGACTTGCTTGTTGGGAGAGTGACTAAACTTTTACTGCAGGTCAAGCGCGTTTCGCAGCATTTGCTTGCCTCTCGCCGGCAAGAATCGCCCCCACATCTTAGCAAGCATGTGACTAAACCAAATGCGACGCCCAAAGATACCACCGAAGGTAAAGAGCAGAATGGAGTACGTGGGCCACATGATTGCGAAGTACAACGCACGGTATAACCAAGGCCCATTCCAAAATCCACTGTCTTCTGGCAGACCAAGAAATCCATGATCCACCAGATAACGCAGGGCAGGCTTCACGAGTAACGCGGCAGATGAGCCTGTGATGGAGAACACGAAGCAGATAATGAATTTCTCCTTGCGGGGCAGCTTGGACAGCTTCCCTCGAATGGGGACTCCTTGACGGTACACGACGGAACCATCCTCAGGCAAGTTGGACGGCTTTTGCTTAAGTGGGCCACGAGTTACGACTTCTTCGGCGGCGTCGGCGGCGACCTTTCCGGGAGCCTCACTTGAGAGCCGAGATGAACCTCGACGTGCAGCGTTGGTGCCGACTGATGATGAAAAGCGGCGCATGTTGCGGGGCTTTGCCTCGTTTCTGATGTCGTAATATTTTTTGTGGGCGATCAAAACAACGAAAACAAATGATTGTTCAATCAACAAGAGCACGCTGACGTTGCATTAGAGTCTCTTGGTTTTTATTGTGGCCATTGATGTGTCGAGCTGTCTGCTCAGAGGAGGAATGCGGGGAACAATGGCGAACAAACCGCGTAATCAAAAAAAAGAGAGGGTTTTTTGCAGCAGAAAGTGTCGTTTCATTTTATTTTGCTTGGAGGGTTTTCAGTAATGTTGTAAGGTAATTTTTGCCGTGTTTTTTTATTTCTCTTGGTTGTACTTGAGCTGAAGTGCAGTTAATAGTTAATGGTACCAAGCAGGGCGTGTTAGATCTCCGGAACACAACAAAACGGTCAACCTCTCGTGAACGACTCCTCTACGGTTTGGGATCGCGGCAACCCTTGACGAGAAATTTGACTCTCTCTCGTCAAAACTTGCCTTGATCTCCACTTAGTAGGAGGAACGTCCAGTTAAAGTTTGAGCGCTTCGCTGGTAAAAGACTTTCAACACGTTTACATGTCACCACATATCTATCACAGGCTTTCTTCTTTTCTTTTCAATCTTGCTATTGTCGTCCTTTCATTTCTTTCAACGATCAGTGCTTCTGTTTTATCGCACCGATCGCACTACTGACGCTTCCGTTTCTTCTCGGATTTGGCCACTGCTAACGTCAGAGCGTTCACGCGCGTTTTCTCATGACCCTTGAGCTCCTTCGAGACGCTTGCAACATCATACAAGCCGTCTTGCGGTGCCCAAAGCCAATTCGGCAAGCACAAGGCGCACCCATTCTTGCTTGTAACGCGTTCAGCGTCTTCCTTACGCACGGTTAGGAAGTAGACACCGGTTGGTCGTCGGCCGTCGCTAGTCTTGCGGCATTCCTGAACGGCCAGCGGCGTAACACCAGTCAACTTGTCCACCACCCAACGCAAGCGTGCTGGCTTCATCCCATGTGGCACACAACCAGCAGCAATCTGCATGGTATCGCCTGCAAACGGGGCAGCCGGCTCCAGCTCGCTTTCGTTGTACGGCATAGCGCCGAGAATGTGTACTTTGTCGATAACCTTGGAACTAAGAAAACTGTACGGACTGTGGCGGTAGGTCATCGTCTCGAGCACAGCAGCGGCATCGGTGCTTAATGGTTGGAAGTGGATTGTGGTCATTTGGTGTGTGTTGTTTGTTCGAATAAAGACTTCTTTCTTTTGCCTTTTGTTTACGGAAATCGAGACAAAACACGCCGATGTCATCATATTGAATGAACCTACGGGGAGCCCATCACTTCACAAACGAGGGCCGCCACTGTCTCTCCTCAGGAGTATCGGAGACAATGTCATGAAAAAAGCCATGCCGCTGCCGTGTTAATGTTCCATTCCCGTGTACATGCAGCTTGCAGTCGAGTCCACATGGTGGCGTTTTGCGACGGGGTCAACTCTTAGAAGTCTCCTCGACCCTGACGCTAGCAATCGTTACGTTGTATGTGTTATGCTTCGGTAGACTACAAGTCGCTACAAGCTTAGCTTCACCTAAAGTTCCTTCAGTCAACCCCCGCATAGGTTGTCGATCGTCAATTCATTCTCCAAGTGTTTTACTTAAGCTTTCTTCTCTGCCCCAGCCACCTCTAGGCCAAAACGTAAGACCTCTCCCGAAATACCCACGAAAGCAATATTCTTGCACTTCAAAAAGAAAAAAAAAGACCGTTATTTCCCGAACCGATGGCGAACGGGGAACATTTCTTATGCGACCATGTTTTTGTTTTGCTGTAAGTGAGCAAAAAAAAAAAAAAACCCGAAAATTCATCAAAGAGAGCACGTTGGCCTAGCACGTTGGCCATCTTCACGATGATCGTAGTCCTCATTCTCCTTTTCGTCGCCATTGGGTAAGTCGGAAAAAGCGCGGAACAATGGCAAACAAACCGCGTTTAAAAAAAAAAAAATGAAAAAAAAATGAAAAAAAAAATGTTTTGTTTTGCTGCAGAAAGTGTCTTTTTCTTTTTTTCTTTTATCTTTTGAACCAAGTGCAGTGAACGGTACCAGACAGACCAAACTCTCAAGAACGACTTCAACTACTTTCGGCAACTCTGGACAAGGATTATTGATCCCTTGTCAAAAATTGACGATGTAATAAGTAGTAATAATGTTGGGCAATGAACATTGCGGTCGCCGTGGATAAGGAACCTCAATCCCTCTCCGAGACTTCACGCGGAAGTCAGTTTGCAGTAGTGCTACAAAACAGATTGCTGTTTGCGGTGACCATTGCGGCGGCCGAGACTTCACGACGGAAGTCAGTTTGCAGTAGTGCTATGCAGCAGTCATGCTGTTAAGCAGTCGTAGATGTACGAGAGCTTTAATGAGTCGTTTTTTCTTTCAAGTTTTTCAGTTTGGCACCGCACAACTTTGACAAGGTTTCTTTTTGGGTGTTTTTTTTTGTTTGTGTGTTGTTGCTGCTTGTTCAGATCCTTTGGTGATCTGTCGTTCTCCTCCATTGGCAGGATGTTGAGGCCTGCGCTAGTGGTGCTTGGGTCTTGTGGATGTCGCCTGTGCGAACGTCAGGGCATTCACGCGAGAATCTCCATGACACTTGAGCTCCTTCGAGACGCTTGCAACATCATACAAGCCGCTTTGCGGTGCCCAAAGCCAATTCGGTAAGCACAAGGCGCACCCACTCTTCTGGAGAACGCGTTCAGCATCGTCTGTGCGGACGGTGAGGAAGAAGACACCGGTTGGTCGTCGGCCGTCGCTAGTCTTGCGACCTTCGCGAACGGCCAGCGGCGTAACACCAGTCACCTTCTCCACTACCCAACGCAAGCGTGCTGGCTTCATCCCATGTGGCACACAACCAGCAATGAGGTCCGTGGTCTCACCAACGAACGGGGTAGCCGGCTTCAACTCGCATTCGTTGTACGGCATAACACCGCGAACGTTTTCTTCGATGATAACCTTGGGGTTGTGACGATCATACGGATTGTGGCGGTAGGTCATCATCGGCGCGAGGACAGCAGCGGCAACAGGGCTCAGTGCTTGGTTGTGGTTTGCTTCCATGAGGTGGTCGATTGTGTGTTGATTGTTCGAATAAAGACTTCTTTCTTGCCTGAAAAACGAAAATTGTCAACGCGAAACACAACAAATATTATTAATCGAAGAACATCAGTCACTCTGGAGCGGTCAAGCCGTCGTTGACGGGTTCCGAGGCAATGTTTGTTTTTCAAGGTTATCTGAGAGCATCTTCTGCCAAACGAATCGCGAACTCAATGTCATCAAAAAAGTCAGACGCTGTTTGATCACTCGTTGCTGATGTTGTATCGTTCCCAGTCAACGACGACATGTGCATGCGGCTTGCAGCCAAATCCACACGGTGGCGTTTTGCGACCGGGTCAGCTCCCAGAAGACTACTCGGCCCAGTGCTACTGCCACTGCCGCCTGACGCTGACTTTGCCCTCCACACTTGCATGAGGCGGTAGTACGCTGCACGCTCCTCGTCCGTCATCGTCCATGGGTAGACGGTGTGGGCTTCGATGGCAAGTTGTTTCTCCTCGTCTTCTTCATCCTTCACAATCATTGGTACCTCGCCCTCCTCCATCACGCCATCGAAATCCTGCAGCTTGAACGTCTGCTTCCCAGACTCCAAGTGGTGCACAACGATGTCAATGGAGCGTCGCTGCGCCTCCGACGCATTCGACGACGTGGAAGGTGCAGCAAGTGGTAGTGGCTTTACAAGGGGCAAATCAAAAGCGTCTTCCTGATCGTCTAAAAGGGGCTTCAACGACAATAGTGAGGATGCATGGTCAATGCCTTTCCGCACGTGGTGCATGTACGAAGGGAGTTTGATGATCCCTACCCGAGACTTGGGCTTGGAGGCCTCAATATCTCGAGCGCTCACAACACATCCAGCAGTGTACTGAATGTTTTTAGGGGTGTTGAGGTGAAGAAACCCGGCTCCGGTCTTCATGAGGACAAACGATGTTAGGAAAAATGAAGAAAAAAATTCTCTTTCTGATATCTCGATGGCACATGCAAAAGAAACAAATGGAGCTCGCGCAAGCGAACAACGTTGGCAATCATTCTTTTGAATACTACAAATACTTTTTTGTCGTAAACTGGGGGATGTAGATACTCTTCCCGCTACGCAGCAAAACAAAAAAAAAAGTGCGTTAGAAAAACGACTCGCGCAACAACACAACTAGATATCCCCATCCACCGATTTCCGCTGCTCTCTTCATTCGTATCCCCCCTCCTAGTCAGAGTCGTAAAGCGTGTCATTTTTGAGAGCTGGAATCCCTGAAGGTGCTGTCTGGTCTGGCGTATCAAGCCATACTGGATTCATTCCGTCCGCCTGCATTTTTGCCTTGATGGCTACGATAGGAACACCAGCGTCCTGCATTTTGAAATATCCAACAAGCCTGGGGTGGTTCCGCGTTAAATTGTTGACATTGACGCCCATTGGCATTGGAGGCGGGGGTGGCATGAATCCCGGAGGTGGTTGACCTGGAGCTTGGGGAGGCCCCATAATCGCCAGTGGGCCACCAACAACACCGCCAGCAGGCGCTGCTGCACCTGGAGGTAGTGGTGGCTGTTTGGCGCCGGCGTATCCAGGTGGGGGTGGCGGTTGTCTCGAAGCGTTAAACCCACCCATTGGTGGAGGCTCCTTTGTGTTTCTAGGCACACCCATTCCGGGTGGTGGTGGCGGCGCACCAATAGCTAATGGTTTTGGAGCTGCAGCAAGTGCAGGTGCCGGGACAGACTTTGGGGGTGCACCCCCGCCCTCTCCATCAGAGTCCGTGCTATCAAGCTTCACCTCCAACAGCTTTACTTGGATTTCGATATGCTGCAACATTCTTTTCGCATTTTGAAGCTTGTCTTCGCACATGGCACCGAAGCGGTTCAGGAACTGTACAGTGCTGAGGGTGAACCGATTGACAAGCTCAACCGTTCGCTGAAATTCGAGATCCCGTTGTGCTCGAGCCAGTGCCATCTTTTTTTATTCGAGAAGCAGCTGTGCAGTGCGTGTGTGCGTGTGTTGTGATAAGAAACGAGCAACGGTATTCTTTTCTGTTTTAAAAAAAGATTTTGACTCCTACGATACTCTTTCTCTCACCTTTCTCGTTGGTGTGTATGGACCGCCGCTTCGATTTTCGAAGTTCGGCTTTGAAATACGCAAGTGAAAAGAGGGGAAACAACAATCATTGAGGCAGGCAACAAGTGCAACATTTTCCACATGAGTCAAAATCATCAGACGACGCAAAAACTCTACAAAAAGACGTTGAAATGATCAACGAGACGTCTACTTTTTTTATTCAGGGGCTCACACATCCCATACAATCATCGTGTCATCTTTTGAGATGGTCAGCACAAATGGCACTAGAGTAGTTGGCGCTGTGCCGTCTATTTCTTGGGCATTGGCGTCGCAAGTAGAAGCGGCGAGTGCAACACATTCACGGCTTCCAGCAACGTTCTTTCGAAATTGCTTTGCGATTTGGGGGAATGGTGGCTCAGACGCACGTTGCAGCTGCCGGCCTCCTCTCTTCGGTTTCTTCTTCTTTGCTGCTGCATTTGTGCTTGCTGCAATCGATGCTGCCGGGGACGATGGCACTTGAGGCGATGCGGGTGGTGATAGCGATGTCGCCATCGGTGAAGCATCCATCATCATCGAGGATGCCTGCATGCTGTGTGCCGATGGGCCCCTAAAACCCACCGCAAGACCTACAATTTGATGATAATGTCGTCCAACGCGTTGAAGTGCCGCGCCGGTTGCCGAGTCCCACAGAATAAACAACCCATCCTTACTGGCGGTGAAGAGCAGCCCGTCACTTGTAGCCACCAGCGCCGTGATGTCATCAATGTGGCCACGGAACTGCATCAACTTCTCACGATGGTCCAAGTCCCACTTGATAACTGTGCCCTCAGTGTCGCCAGTAAAGAGGTACGACGCGAGCGATGCAATCTTGACAACTGGTTTGGAGTGGCCGCCACGACACACACGAGTACTGTCCATGGAGATGAGCGAGCCCTCTGCGTGATCAGGAAGGAATGCAAATGCGGCTTCGGCGGGATCCGTGGAAAGATCGTCGTTCCACGCCTTCACTCGAGCAGATGGGTGGGTTGTCACCTTCAGACCATAAACGTGACCGTTACGGCATCCAACGATGATGGTGTAACTTGTTGACGACGACGAAGGCAACAGCTTGCTGGTGCTGTCCTCAAGGGATGCCGTTGCTGCGCCGGGCGGGGACGGCCACGGTTGTTGTGGGACTGCCACGTGACAGGAGTGAATGGGGCACCGAATCAGTTGAATGACGGTGCGCAGAAGTTCCCCCGATTGAACATCCCACAAGTTTAATGACCCATCTAAATGCCCAGTGACGATAGCGTCCATGTTACAGAGGTACGAGGCGCACCCAGCCACCATACCCCGCTCTGGACCGACGAGGCCAACGAGGGCACCGGTGGTGGCGTGAAACCATCGGACGGTTTTATCAGCGGATGTGCTGACCAACAACTTGCCGCGTTCTCCGTGCGAAATGAGTTGAAGGGAGTTCACACGGTATACATGACCAGCAAACACTTTGATAGGCCCCTCTTGGAAAATAAATGTGTTCGGTGCCGATGCAGCTTGAGCACCATCAATGGCAGCGGAGGAGTGTGGTAATGAGAGATTCGACATTGCGGGTGACGGGGGGACGCCGGCAAGTGCATTGGGATCTAGAACTGGCGGACCGCCACTGCGTGCGTGACGCCGCTGAAACTCAGAGAATGTAGGAAGGGATGCGGCTGCGGCGTCAGCACGGCATCGTCGGTCCAGAATGGCACAAAGGGATAGCTGCGCTACTCGAGCGTGAAAATGCTGCTTCTCTTCTTCTGTCTGAGGAAAGAGAGACTCTATTGGCATCGTGAAGATCATACCACGTTCTGTGGCCAAGTAGACATGCGTCACAAGTGGATCGGAGTCGTCGATACACGCACATGAAATGTTCAGGCGAGCAGCGCTATCGCTACTTGGTTGTTGAGAAGTGGTGTGGGTAGTGGATGATACGGGGGACTTCGGTGCAGCAGCTACGACTGCAGCAGAAGCGGGCATTTCAGTTGTAGGAGGAAGTGAAGGTGCGGTCTTGTTTGGCACCCCACGCGGAGAATCACGTGGGCCACGTAGCAACACTGCGTCAGCAGCAGGCACTAATGTTGACGCTGAGGAAACCGCAACACGGGGAGGGACGCCATCCCAACAAAACTTCTCGACAAGTTGAATGCGAGAAGTGCCAAGAATACCGTCCGATCGTTGCTCCTTGGCAAGTTCGAATACATTCTCGTCGAAGAATGCAGGGATGACATCCCATGGCCGCGGATGCGGTGGCTGCGACGTCCAATCCGCCGCCGTGACATCACGCACGATATTTCTTGCCGCGTCTAAAAAGTTGTCTGAAAATACAAGATGTGGATTAGGCTCGTCGTTCAGAATACGTTCAAGATCATCACAACGACCTAAAACGTTTGTTTCCCAATATTTCACCAAGTCCTCGAGCCGTCCACCCGCGACGGCAAGGTCCTGCAGCCGCTTTCCAGCAGCACCGCCACCTGCTCGTACCGGTCTTCGGCGAGTGTCTCCGCGGACTTCCATATCTTCTACTAGCAGCATTTCCGCAGCATTGCGCTCCCGAATACCAAAATACCGAATAGTGTTCAAGGCCTCAAAAAGGCGCACGACTAACTCTTTGCACTGACGAGCATGATCGCGCCCGGCAATCGTACGCTGTAGAAAGCGCGACGCAATGGTCTGCGGCGATCGTGGGTTCTCTAGCATATAACAGTTCGAAAGTCTGATGATCAATAACAAAGGAAAAAAAACAAAAACAATGTGGCACAAAAAAAAGTTTTCGTTCTCTATTGCCTGGTGGGAGATCAATGAGGTATTGTGGGTACAACAATCAAGAGAAAATATTGTTCGACGACCACAAAACGGATCGCACGCCGAGAAATCAACGTCGCCTTATTGGAGCTCATGTTCTGCTAGTCCTTCAACATAGTCGTCTAGTGCTCCAACAACCTCATCCATCACTTCATCTAGAATATCTGCAGCGATTGAGGCCGTTAGCCGATCTGCGAAGACGTACTGCGACACATTGGAAGTATTCCACAGCCGTTCATTGTACCGAATGCACTCCGCCTCATCTTTTCGGAACTCTAACAACCGACTCACCGCGGCTTGAGATAGTGGCTGGCGTACTGGGCGATGGTTGGCAACTGTGGTTGTCGTTGCTGGTTGGTCTCCTTGGTGCTCCACGAGACGATGAAGTTCAGCTTGAGTCTCTTCGGAAATCATTCCGTCCACTGCACGAGCTGCTCGTCCTAGCGTTAGGTATGCAAGCGTGTCATCGTCGGCAGCTCGTGCAGCGGCCTCAATTCCTGCAGAAGCAACGCTGCGCTCTTCGATTCGGCGTCGTCGCTCATCGATTTGGTTTTGCTCATGGACGACATTGTCCATTACAGCAAGCGCCTCCAGCAGCCACGCAGGACTAGCCACGACAACTCCGTTTTCGCTCGTGTGGGTTTCACTTACGTACTCATGCTCATATGTTCTCATGGAGTGGGCTGCTTGTTGAGGCGCCGCGACAGCGTGAGTCGTCATCTGTTGCCCAGCAATGCCTGTGGCACCAGAGGGAAGTGGGTCATTCGAGCGAACACGTGCGTCCTCGGCACTCATGCGTCTCGCAGGCTGAGGAACAGGAGACAGAGTAGACGTTGGGCGAGCGTCGTTCACAGTCGACGCCAGCTGATGTGTGGTGTCAGCCCCTAAGTGAAGCTTTGGGGGAGCATCGAAGTTCGTTTGGGCGCTACTGGAGCGAGGAGGATTTGGAGGAGGTGTATTTGTCGATGCAGATGAGACGGGGACTCTAGCGTCCACAGCTGCGTTGCCAACAGCTCGACGATCGGCGTTGGTGGAGGCATCCATCATCGTGTGTTCCCGATGATGCCGTGACTCGTCATCGGCATTTCTAAAATAATCAGTTGCCTGAATCCCTTCTTCTATGGTAACAAAGTTTGCGGATGACGTGCCAGCCGCGGTTGTGGAATACTGCGACTGGACAGGAGCGAGGCGCTGCTGCTTCGTTGGTGTCACTTGAGTTGAAGTCCGCTGAGAGCTTCGGCTGCTGCTGCGCCCTAACATCTGAGCAGCCATGGCGATAATGTCTTTTGGGACTGGTGTGGCAGCGGGCGACTCCTGCCGAGCACCAGGAGGGGTCCGTTGTGGTGGGAGAGTCCCTGTAGAGTTATTGGATGGTGTTTGCGTTGTCGGTGTTTGCCGAATATTGTCGTCCTTAAACGACACACGGCCACCTGCTGCCACACCTCCCTCGCGTCGTGGGGGTGTGGTAGAGGTTCGTTCATGAAGGTCATCATACGCTGCACCGGTGGGGTGGGGCCATGGGACCGACACCAAATCTTGTGTACGCCGATTAGGTTGACTACGCTGTGGCAGCGATGCGGCATCATTGTCCCTGGTGGGATGTTGTTCATAATGATCGCGGCGAACGTGCCGAGAGTCAGTCCTGTCAGGAGATCTCACAAGGTGGCGCCTATCGTCGGTTGTTCTTTGTTGCCGTGAGGAGGTCGTCACGTTGGATTGCTGCTGGTGGCCGGCAGTGCGTTGAGGATAGTAGTGGGGTGGTGGGGTGTCATCTTCATCGTGGTACAAGTCCTGCTGGTGTTCGTAACGCTGATAGCCATGACGCGACCCACCCGCCCGGCGCGGCGGCTCATCAAACGAAGACTCGCGATGGACAACCCTCCGCTTCGACGCACTTACCTGAGGTGCAGCGAAATCCCTATACACATGACGATGGTGCTCACGTTGCTCCACGTAGGCATCTCGTGGGATCCCGTTGCTGGGAGCATCACTTAATAATCTCACACCACTACCACGATAGGTTAAGGCTTCAATCCCGACGGTGCGAACAAGATCCGCAACGTCTTCTTTTGCTACCTGTTGCACCAAGTGCAGCAACTTAAAGCGCTGAAGTGTCACTTCGTGCGATGGTCCTCCTCCGGTATTCATATCGTGCAAAGTCTCTCTCTTTATGGTGGTTTGGCTTGAACGTGTTGTTGATACTCTATGAAGTGCAAAGCCGAAGTGTTGTGTTGGGTGAGACCCTGTATATGCTCTGTGTGACGATACCTTTTGTTCTTAGTGGCGGCACAGTCTATAGAAAACCTTTTCACGTTCACAGCAAAAGAGTTTTTGATGTGGGCAACATACTGTGTGGATGCGCAAGGTAGAAAAGCACTTCTCAACATCAAAGGAAAAAAAATTGTAATAGTCAGCCTTCGTGAAATAAATAAATAAATGGGAATAAATAAATAAATGGGGAAACAATGTGGACAAAGTTGTTATTGGTGCTCCTTCGCTTCCATTGCAGAGATCTTGCCGAAGAGGTTGGCGTACTTCGACTTCTCCTTCTGCTCGAAAGCTCGGACTTGAGCCTTCACGGATGCGAGCTCATTGGCAGCATCAGCGTTGGTAGGGTCAGTCTCCAAGATAAGAGTCAAGTCTGCAATGGCCTCCTTCCACTCGTCCTGGGCGCGAAGGGCTTTGGCGCGGCGGAACAAGGCTTTGGTGTTCGATGCATCCTTGACGAGCGCTTTATTGCACTGTGTCTGGGCGTCACTGTAGCGCTTCAAGTTGATGTACAGCTGAGCTAAATTGGAGTGAACAATCACTGAAATCTTGCTGGCCTCTGCCTTTTGATCTTGGTCGAGCTCGTGGTCGTTCTCGAGGAACTCCAGGGCCCGGTTGTACTTCTTCTCTGCCTGACTCCACTTGGCGGCCTTGAAAAATTCGTTACCCGCATCCTTCCTCGCAAGGCCTTGAGCGATCTTGTCAGCACCTTTAAAGTTCCAGACGGTGACATTGGTGAACGACTTGAGGTGCACGTCGTAGGACACGTCAATACCATCCTGTGGAATGCCAAACTCAGCGGAAGCAACCACACGTTTCTTTGCCACTGTGATGGTGGCCTTTTCGCCTTCCTTCATGGAGAGCAACGCAGCATCAAGGCCAACAGGCAGTGCAGCGTCACCGAACTCAAACGACCAGTCCTCCCGACGTGACACCTCGGTCTTGTTGCCATCGTCTTCAGTGCCAGTGTACACCACAATGCTCAGGTTGACGGCAGCCTCGTACTCGGGCTTTTCCCAGTTGCGGCCACCCTCTTCCTGGACGTCCTTCATGACGGACTTGTCCTTCTCAATCGACACGTCCTCTGACTTGGACCACGACTTGAGGCCGACTTCAAACTTAAGCGTCGCATTGGGGGGAATCGTTGGTGGGCTGCCCTGTGCACCGTAGGCGTACTCAGGAAGGCAGCGTAGGATGGCAGACTCTCCCACACGCATGGTGGCCACGCCCTGGTCCCAACCTTTGATCACTTGGCCAAGGCCGATAGTGAAGTCAAAGTCGTCGCTGCTGTCGAACACTGTGCCGTCAAGAAGAGTACCTTTGTAACTCACGTTGACCTTGCTCTTGTTTGCAGGTTTCTTCCCTGTGCCCTCAACGAGAACAGTCTTGAAAAGTTTGCCATTTGTCTGAGGGACTTCGGTTTCCTCGCCGATGGGGTAGATCACCTCAAACGTGGGACCGCCAACGGCCTCCTCGTTATCAGAAAAATCGGATGAGCTCATCGTATGCTGTTGTGTTGTAAAACTAGTGATGACGCGTACGAAAGAAGCAATTTGAAGTGCAAGTAACAAGAAGTCCTCCTCTTCAAACGACAAACAAGAAAAATCGATTCTTTTTTTTTAAAAAAAAAGTGCCGCAACTGTAAAGCAAACAACAAACACAAGAATGCAACAAGTTCGTTCAGTAGCACCGTCACGACTTCGTCGGTGGCGACTGGAGTTGTGATTTGTTGACCACAAATCCTTGCCATGTACCAAGGGACTTCCATACCGTTGGGTCGCATCCTGAAAGGAGCAACAGCTCAGCAAAGGATTCATCTTGCATATACTTCTTAGCCTGGGCACGGATGGTGCAGTGTGACGACACAAACGCGAGGAAGAACAACCCGAAGCTTGGGCTGAATAAGCGCATAGAGATGCTCATCAATGAATCTCCTTGTACGTTGGTGTGTGTCAGTGGGCAGCCTGCGTCGATAAGGTACGCGACGGTGCTTAGAATAGCTTCTGATGCTGCCGTGCCCGCCACTCTGGCGAGGTAGTGCGCGACGATCATGATCAGCGAGTTGCCGCTGTTGTCCTCCACAAGGAGACGATCTGGTCGCTCACGCAGCAGCACTTCTAAGTGCGTCGACTCCATGTGATCAATCGCAACAAAGATCTCATCGAGGGAGTTGTGCCACTCGTGTTTCCAACTTTGTTGTGTGAGGAAGGACGGTGGTGGTGGTGGAGGTGGTGACGCCTCCCCAGGCTCCGTTGGGGTACCACCCCTCCGCGATTGGATCGGGCTGCTTTCCCGCCGAGATGCATCGTGGCGCTCAAAGATAGCGGCCCAGTCTCGTTGAGTGGAGGCAGTGATCCAACCGTTGTTGTTGTGACTGGCAGTATTTTTCTGCGGCACTTCGAATAGCTTGGGGGCAACGTTCGTGACGTAGATGGCCCAGGCTTCATCTTCCAGGCCGCGGGCGCGAAGCAGCGTCACAAGGTTGGCTTTGAGGAACCGCAGCACGTCGTCGGTCATCGTTAGAACTTCCGTTTCGCGTCACGGCACTCGTTGTTCAGCCATACGTGGTCTTATCAACGCGCTGACGTCCGTATTGTGTTCTTCCCGTATAAGACGTCGAGCAGCAACTAGTGCCCTGCTCCACCTGTCTCATCTCCACTCTATCGTGCCAAGCTCTCGTTTGAGTTCGTGGCGGCAGTGACGGATAAATGCATCTTCGGTCACCATGCCGCCCATCTCTGCAATCATTCTCTTTGGGGCACCTGAAGAATCCACTGTTGCTGTCAGAGGTGACGACGCGGTAGATGTGGTGGACGTGCCTTTCTGGGACGATGACTGAGGCTGCTGTTGTTGCTGTGGTGCTTCTGCTGCGGGAAGCTCCAAGAACACCGACTTCCAAATGGACTCGATAGTGGTTCCAACGACGGACTTTGCGCTCCGGCGCCGCCTCATTGGTGGAGAGGCGGATTCCGCTGTTGTGGCGGTGGTGCCTATTCCACCACCAACAGTCACTGGGATCCCACCACTTGTCGCCGCAGGTGACGTAAAGGCGTACTGCTGGTGAAGTGGAGGGGATTAAGGATATGCCAACACCCCTGAAGCCGCACACCAACCTTGGACGAATGTGTCTTCTTCCTCACTTGTTAACCATGTTGGATGGTCGACACTTTGATGAGCCGCTGCGTCACCACGCTGCTGCTGTTGTTGCTGCTGCATCGCTCTCAAGAGGCCACCAATGACCATGTCCCGTCGCCGTTGTTCTTCTTTCACAGCATCGGGTACCTTGCCCTCCTTGTCATTGTCGCTCGAGCTCAGCAACGCCTGCACGTCACGTGGACATAGTTCCGGAAGATGCCGTAATAGTTCCCTTGAGTCCACCAGACCAGCAAAGTGATGCATCGCCTCAGTTGCATTGCCATGGTACAAGTGGGCATATGCCGCCATCACGTTCAAGTCTCGCTCAATCATTGCGTACTGCGCAGAGGAACGCTTTTGGTAGCTCAACAAATGAAACGCGTCACTGACTTGATAGCGATGAATCAACCCGGCGAGTTGGCTGCGGAGGGAGTGGATACGAAGCATCCACAGCTTATTGCCACTCGCGGCGTAGATGGTGTCGCCGCTTCCAAATTTCGACCCGTGGACAACGCCGGGAAGAGGAAGACGCTCCACAACTTCGTTGTCGTAGAGGCTGAACACATCACAGCAATTCTGAGAGAACGCAAACAGAAACGGGTGGCGGAAAATGATGCACTCGGGCTCGTATTCTAAATGGATCGTGCGCCTCACGGAGTTACCGGCCGTTGGCATTGTCTTCATTGAGACGGCAAACACGTTTTGCTGCAAGCGCAAGAACACTTCCCCGTCGCCTAGAGCAATGAGGGGAGCACGATTGTTCAGCGCGAGGATACTGCGCGCGTCACCATCCTTGAGCGACAGCATGCTGTACTCACGACGAAGGCCCAGACACAGCATCCCTCGGTATTCCACGATTGTTTGCACAGGCTCTGGCAAGACAAGCTCTTGTACGACACGCACAAGGACAGCGCCGGCCGATGTGAGTGTTGGTTGATGCTCCAGTTCGTACACCGCGACACCTCGCCCGTGCTTCTCAGCTGCCGTGATCGTGTGAATCACGGTCTTCTTGGAACTTCCTCCACATCCTCCTGCGTTGCTGCCCAAAGGAGATGCGACGGAACTGTTGTTGTCCGTCGCTACGGTTTGGGCCAATGAGTCGTTACCGCCAGGCAGGAGGGTTTCGTTGAGTTCTGGGGACCCGGCGCCTTCTGCTGTGGCTACCGATGTATTGGAAGTGGTCGACTTCATGACCACTGTGTTGCTACTGACATGAAAACTACCAATTCCTTCGCACACGACCGTAAGCTGTGTCATGTTCTGTGAGTCGACCACCACCAGTTTTCGCGCACACAGGACGAACAGCAGGTAGTGACTGCGGCTGTGTTGAATTCTAGAAATTCTTTTCTTTGGCTGCTCACTGACGGATAAGCTCGCTACGTGAGTGGTGAAGATGGATGCACCATCTCCTGCATTCGATGGGCCGCGGGTGGTGCGAAACGTTGAGCTGGCGCCTCCTGCATCTCCTCCAGCACCTCCCTCCCCACCTTGTGTGGTGGTGGTGGTGGTGGTGGAGGGAAGGTGGGGCGCAGAGGCGTCTTCCATCAGGAACTTTAGGATTGTTCCCTTATCCGTGCCGATAAACATATTTGGTCCGAATGAGTCGAACGCTGTGATGGTGCCTTCATCGTTCGGAATTTCGATCAGCTTCACGACAAACTTTACGGCTTGCATGTCTTTCTGAGGTTTGTTGTTGTTTTGCTCAGCAAGAGGTGGATCGATTGACTTTCGAGATTTGTTGAATCTGGTTGTACTACTTAGAATATGGTGTGAGAGAAAAAAATCTAAAGAAAGCCGTTTTGAGGCTTTAACCATCACACACGGGAGTGCTCCTGGAGTTTTGTTTGTTTTCAATTACGCTTCTCAAGTCTGTTATTTGACACT
>CYKH01000397.1:0-17062 GCA_001460835.1 Bodo saltans | reverse complement strand
CCTTGTGCTCCGCAGGGAAGCCCTCAAGGACCTCCTCTTGGGAAGGAGCCTTCTAATGATGACGTGGTGCTGAAGTGCGTCGATCCAGAATGCAGGGATACCCTTCTCGGTATCTTCCTTATCCTCGCCCTCAATCTCCACCTTGCCCTTGTGCTCCGCAGGGAAGCCCTCAAGGACCTCCTCTTGGGAAGGAGCCTTCTCGCCCGTCACGATCTCCTTACGGCGAGCAAAGAGGGGTGCGAAAAGGCCCTCGTATTTGCGGCGGAGCTCGTCCATGGCGATTTCACGCTCGTTGCACTCGGCAACGCGCTTCTCGTCCCATGCCATCAGCACCTTGGTGCGATCACGGACCTTCTGGGGGAGAGTGGCGAGAAACTCTCGGGAGTAATTTGGGTTCGTGAAGCGTGCAAAGTCAAGGGCACGGCCCTCCTCCTCACCATGATCCTCGTCGCTCTCGGTCTCGGGCTGCTGCTGCTTCGGGCGAGGCATGTTCTGAAGAACTCTTTTTTTTTCAAAAGGGGAAGGGGGGTGGGGGAAAGGTTGAATTATAATACAACAACAATGCGCCTTTGAATCAAGGGTGGGCGTATCCGCTACTTTGGTATCATATAGTACAAATCACGTGTTGTGTTGCTGGCTCGAGATAATGCTGTGGCAAGAAAGAGAGGGAAGAGGTAAGAATTGAGGTTGGGGGAATGGAGGAAATAAAACACAGTAGGAAGAACTCGTATTTACCATGCACATCACATACCTTTAAGGGTGTTGTTGTCCGCTTTCAAAAACAGAGCAAACTCGCCCTCTAGACTTTGTGACCGGTGCGCACTGGTGGAATAGAGGAAGAGATGGTAGTATTCAGCAAAATGTCTTCACATCTGAGTGGGTGGTGGGGGTTTCACTTACTTGTTGGTTGTGACTACACTACTAGAGGAACTCTGGGACCTCAGCACGTGGAAATGTTCCACTAAGGCGGCCACCTGCAGTCCGCCCTGCCTTTCGCTTTCCAGGACTACGCGCCGATACGCTTCTCATCGACGCTTCGAGGTTCGCAGACTCAAGCAGTGGAATATCAGGAACTTTAAAAATGCCTGACGTTCCACAGATGCCATCATCACCGCCGTGCCGCAGCATTTCTTCAATCATGTCGTGCCGTCCAAGGTTATGGGCAACGCGGAATGCGGAGCCACTGCTGGGTGCTGTGAAGTTGGGGTCGGCATCAGGAAGAGTTAACATCGCGCGCAGAATGTCAAGACTGTTGCCGTACACAGCGTGCACTAACGCGGTGGCACCATCTGGTAACACATGATTGGGGCTGTGCACAAATCGATGCTTGACAAACAGCTTCACCAACTCCGCATCCCCTTCGTGAGCGGCGCGGCATTAACATCGCGCGCAGAATGTCAAGACTGTTGCCGTACACGGCGTGCACTAACGCGGTGGCACCATCTGGCAGCACATGATTGGGGCTATGTACAAATCGATGCTTGACAAAAAGCTTCACCAACTCCGCATCCCCTTCGTGAGCGGCGCGGCTAAACGCTGTTTGGCCATCGTTCGCTTCATGTTGCGGGTCCAGCCTGAGGACATGGTTGGTGATCATCAACTCAATCAACTCCAGCCGACGGTGACGCTCCTCGCCTGGTATTTCTTTTCGTAGCGAGCACACGTCGGAAAAGCACTCTTGGTACTCTGCCCAGGACTCTGACTTGATCAGCAACAGTTGGCTTTTGGAAAGCCCCTTGAGGAGCGTGATGGTGAGGGGAATGCGACACTGCGCATGGAAAATGCAACACGGGAGGACTTCTGCCAAGTCAACTTTAATGGAAGGTAGCGCTAACAACGCCGCAAGGAACGATACCGACCCATCTGCAGCGACGGCTTCCAGCAAATTGTGCTCACGAGTGATGTACGAAAAGTCGATGTCAAGTGTCTCTAACATTGCCAAGACGACTTCCTCATTCGCACCGTCGATATCAGAGGCTTGCACGCATGAGACAAAGAACGCAATCCACTCCTCCTCTTCGGTGGAGTCAATGTTGAGACCCTCTTCGGTGGAGTCAATGTTGAGACGGAGCCTTCGTGTTTTTGAGAAATGCTTTCGCAATTCCACTGCAATTTGAACTTTCGTTTCCAATTGTTGCACCGCACTGGAGTCTTGAGTGACAAACTCTGCCTCCGTGAAGACTCCCATGCTCGCTCGTCGGAGGTTGCTGTTGTGCTCGTCACACACTTGCCGCACGAGATCAAGGATATCAGCTGCAGCTAGCGGACCACCACCACCATTGCCACCAGTATGCCGTGAACCACCAGTCGCACTATTGGTGGTGGATCCCAACGACATCAATGAATACTGAGACTCTTGGCTGAAGAGTGAAGCTTCGCTTTCCATCCGCTTCAATTGTGGGCTTCCGTTTTTGAGCTGTTGGAATATTGCGTCATCGTCCACCACGGTAACAGTTGGCCGCCTTGTTGTCGGGGATACACGTGACGGTCCAGGGGCAGAATGGTGACTAAACTCATCGCTGTGGCTATGTGCAGACTCTTGCTGGAGTGGATGCGGGGGAGGTTCTAACGCGCGAGGAGGAGACGACTGGGGACTCTTGTGAAGTAGAAGTGGCGCTAGTGCTCCATTCGTTTGGGGCGATGTGGACGCCGGGGCCATGCGTGGGTTCTTCACAGCAGGTGGGTCCATAGCAGGCGACGATGGCGACTTCCCAGCAGCGGAGGGATGTTGGAGTGGATGGAGCTGCGCCTCGCCACCTTTGAGTTTTGGAGCAGGAGGCGGTGGTGTAATAGGCTTCGCTGGGGCACCCTTCATCTTACTAAGCTTTGCTGGGGGCTTCTTCGACGATGGTACCACAAGCGGCTCTGGTGGAGGCGAGGGGTGACTGGTAGGCAGTTTCCCTGCCAGCGACGGCAGTTGCTTTCCGCTCCTCTGAGCCACAGGTGCAGCGGGAGAGGTGGTCGTTGAGGCACGGCGGGAAGTGGAATCCGGAGCAAGCTGCATGCCCCTGCTGGTAATATCGAATGAGTCCGTTGGGCTCTTGTTGGTGGTAGTCCCACCACCACTACCACCCCCTCCTCCCATGCCTCTTTCCTTCAACATCGTGATGATGGCAGGGTCACGCTTGAGGAGCGATGCCATTTGCAGCGCAGTGCCATGGGGTCCTTCCATATTCACATCCACATCCGGCATCCCCAGCACTGCCTTTACGGCCGCCGGGGAGTTACTAATCACTGCTTGCATCAATGCAGACGAGCCATCACCGTTGGGGTGATTTGGCGGTGGCGCTAGTTTTCGCTGGATACAAAACTCAATCAACGGCACCTCGCCCTCCAAGCATGCTCGAGAAAAGAGAGTGAGCCCATCTCCACCCTCCCTCACAATGTCGAAGGGAACAAGAGGATGAGTGATCATCTTTTCGACCAACTGCTTTTGGCCACTTCGGTCTTCTCGGGAGATTGCCTTTTTCTTTGAAGCAATATCGGCAATAAACTCGTTCCAGCTCCCTCCGATAGCAGCGATGGTTTCAGGGGTGTTCAGATTGAGCCTGAACTCATGACGGAGCAGCAGCGACACCAACGGTATTCGATACTGTTGGTTGTACATTGCACTAGCGAGGAGCTCCTCTGTGTCAAAGCGCATGATAAGGCCTTGGGGCTCGCCAAGGAGTGCCTCGAGGTACCCCATGGATCCATCTACGGCGCAAGTGCTGAGAAATCCGCGGGATTCACACAGTGAAGGATAATCAAGCGTCACAAAGTTCAAGAATGCCCGCATTAACGGCAGGTTCCCTGGCTTGTTGTCAGTGTCTTGAACGAGGGACTCCACAAAGTCGTCAAGCACCTGGCGGTGCTCGTCATCGGCAACGGTGACAACAACTGAAGTTGATTTTCTTCTTCCTGGACTGACGCCCGAACTGGTGTTGCCCATCGGATTACCGCTCAGCTTCTCCGCCAACGTTTGCTTGAGCTCTTCAATTTTCTTTTGCATTGTTTGCTGTTTCTTCTGTTCCTTGTCGTTAAACACACCGTTGGCGTTCAGGTTGCTCAGGTCATCGATCGCTTTCTGAATCGCCTCCACAGCAGCCACAAGGGTTTTGGTATTCATCGATGATGAAGATGCAGCGCCGGGCTTCGACATTCAACTTGTATTACACAATTAGAGATGAGAGGGCAGATATCGAATCGCTTGTTGTTCTCGAAAAGAGCGCGATAGAAGTACGATGGTTACACAAACGAGTAAAAAAAACTCCTCTTGCTGTGGTCAAAAACAAGAACGAGAAATATTGTTAACGAGCAAAACTAAACTATTGACAACGAGTTACTCCGCACATTAAAGTTTTTTTGTCGAAATCGTTTTGCAATAGTTCGCACACTTCAAGTGCAGCAGCAGGCAATAATCTCACTCACTTGACCAGAGTCAGTTCCTCACCGTACACAGCTTTCTCGACCAGGGTGCGAGGCCTAGGTTGCACCTTAGGGCAGTTCTTCTTCAGGCCATAAATGTCTTCCACAGAGACAGTGCAATTGGTTCCGTTGTAGTGGCGGAATGACGCATCTGACGTGGGAAGTCCACCGAGACGGCGACCTTGCAGAAGGACGGCTTGATCAAAGCTTCGGCGTGCAGCAGAGGCCCATGACTGGGTGCAGCGAATCTGATGAAGAGCAGCGCGGTGCTCACTCTTAGCAAAATTGTTTTGAATGACCTCAGCGGGGTGCATCACGCGCTCTTTCGCCGCTACTTGTGCGAGTGCTACTTCAGTTGCCATTTGCTTTTCGTTGGTTCTAAGCGAATACTTCTTCTCAGACACAAAAAATACAACGAAGGGGACTCACAAACCCTACTCTTCACAAACGTGACTTTGCAGAAGACGCTTACAGACACACAAAAGTCTCTCGCCATTTCGGCAACGGCAGAGTAGCACGCAGGACAGAGCACAAAAGGAGAACAAAAAAAAAAAAGAAGCGAAACATAATTGGACAGTGAGAATGAAGGGTTTTTGTTGTTTCTTCCTCTCGAGAGCGGTTCTCAGAAGAAATAAAACCACATGAAGATCAGAAGGACAAGAATCACTACAATCGGAGGGCCGTAGGTCTTCAACACGCGCATTCTGTTCATATGCGCAGTTCGTTTGTAGTATTTGTTCGACTGATCCTTCAGCGTCGCGCTGTACTGCCCCATTGTCTCAAGCTTCTCTCCTCTGGTAAGCAAATCTTCCACGTTCTGTCGAATCACAACGTGCACATCACGCAGCTCTTGCTTAAGTCCGTCGTAGTTGCTGTTGCCGGTCGCACCGCTGCCGCCACCGTTCCCTACTGACTGACGACCAGCGGACGCACCAGCGCCACCATTTTTCTTATCTTGCTGCACGACCCTAGCAATCAACTTCTGAATCGCAGTGTCGAATTTAATAAATTGATACGTGCGAACTGTTTTTGCGCCAATTTGCTCCGCAGTGTACGCAGCAGTGAACTCGCTGAAAATGTGGTCTAGGACGGTGCATGCCAACTGATTTGTCGCCGCAGAGTCGCTGGAGTTCCGTAACAGAAGTTTGTTAACCGCCACAAGGATTGCAAGATCGGTAGCCGCATCGATAAACACAAAGAACATCACGTCTTTGTTATCAAAGCTTTGGTATTGATTCCCAACCACCTCGCCATTTTGATTCGTTGGTAATCTCAGCCGTTCCAAAATACGCTGCTCTTGTTGCCGGATCGTGTTGTGACCAGTGGTCTGGAAGGTAGCATCGGTGTACGCGCAAAGGGGAATGCGGTCGCTTGCACTTGCACTAAGGGCACCAACAAAGCATCCATTCATTGTGTTGAGATAGAATATGTTGTGTTGTTGTTGTTTTTTTCTCTAGGAAGAAGATACGATAGCAGGGGGGAAACTCTGGAGCACAGTAAAACCATTGAGGAGCATACCGCCGCACAGATTATTGTCGTTTATTGTTTTTTTTTTTTTAGTGGAACACAAAAGGGAAGAAAATGATCACATCGCAGGCGGTGACATCAACCCAATCGCATCACCTCTGCTGCAGTCACACAAGACAGACTTACGCAACGAGGGAGGAGGCAGTGCTGGACTCGTACTTCCAGGTTGTGGGCAGCTGCTTTACGCGCTTGTAGTAGCGGGCAGGTGGATGCGGGACTCGACCAGAATGAGGCGGAACTTGGTGTCCATGTCCTTGTGGTTGCGCTCAAGGTGCTTGCGCATGGCGACGGCGCGCTTGATCAGGCAGTAGAGGTCCTCGGGGATCTCGGGGGCAAGGCCGTTGTGCTTGAGGATGCGGAGGATCTTGCGGCCAGTGACGTTCTTGACCTGAGCAATACCCATGGAGTCACGGAGCTGCATGCCGATGGCGCTCGGGGGGAGACCCTTGCGGGCGAGCTTGCAGACGGTCGTGACGACGTCGCGGGTGGCAATCTTCAACCAGCTGGGGGGAGTGCGGCGGAATGGGAGAGCAGACGCGCTCTTACCCTTGCCGTTACCGTACATGCGAGCCATGATTGCGACGAGATCTACGCGTGGAAGATCACAACAACAAAAGAAGGTTAACTGAAAATCTAAATTTTTAGCTTATTCCACACACAAGACAAGCAGGTTCAACACGATTCGACTGCCGATTTCAAGTACAACAAGAACACAACAACAACGATAGATACTAATCACCTTCACAACAACGATGATGTCCTTATTTCCCCTTCACAGTCAACGACAGCAGGCGTGACTCTTTGGACTCGGCATTTATCACTTGAACTGGGACTACAGCTCCTGGGCGGCAATGCCGCCCAACGATGGCGTTGAATGCAGCTAGATCAGTGACAGCGTACCCAGCGAATCGCGTGATAATGTCACCAACACGCAGACCAGCCACAAAGGCTGGGCCCTCCATCGTTGACTCGCTTCCATCTGCTGCGAATGACGAGTACGCCTCGTTACATTCTGCAACCACCAATGATGGAACACGGGAGTTGGGTGCCTGAGGTGGCCCGATGGCAACACGCAATCCTAAAAAGGGCTTCAAGGTCACTGCTCCCCTTGGCGACGACGCTTTGGGAGATGGCTGCTTTGGTGAAGGTGCTTTGGAGTTCACAGTGGAGGGGCGTGGGGGTGACGGTGCAGTGGCAGGTGCGGCGGTGTCGCTGAGCTCAGCTTCCATATCAACCGCTGCAGACTCTACCGCTGCTGGAGCGGCAGTAGCAAGTGGCGCAGCTGTCAGTCTGGGGCCCAAAGGACGTGGAGCGGGGAGTTTGCCGCGCACAGGTTGCGCCGGGCTGCTTGTGCGATGAGGTACTGTAGTGGCTGCCGGCGACGAATTTCGTCGAGCAGCAACCGAAGAAGCTGCGGGAGACGAATTGCGACGAATTGGTAGCGCACTGGCCTTTGGTCGAGGAGAATTGGTTGGTTTCGGTACCGCTGTCGCTGCGGCTGGAGTTGGATCAGCTTCGTCATCGACGTCAACCGTCACGTACTCCAATGAGCTAAGTTTAAAGTCATGCAACGCCAACTGAATCAGTGTAGGAGTGTTGCAGAGAACGCACCTCAACACAGACACAGGTATGGATGGCGCCTTAGCTGTCGCAGCAGCGCCCACCATAGAGCGGTACAACACAGCCGCGTTCGCCGCTTCATCTTGCTTGCATTTGATGCAGTCGTACAAACAAATCATCCGCCGAAGACTTTGGGCACTCTCTTTTAACTCCTTCCTAGTGCACTTCTTGATGGACTCTGGGGAGATGTACCAGTCGTCATCATCTGCGAGAAGATCATTGTCGTTACGGATTTTGAGAAGCTGGTCCGCGGCGTGGAGAACGGCGGCATCTGCACCACGAATCGCAGCTGTAAGATGCTTGCGCAACCGCTTGAGTTCATCTTCAAACTCTAGCAGGAGGCTTCGAGGAACCTCGACCTTTTTCTTCGTTGGTGATGATGCTTTTCTCGCTGGAGTCGGCGCGGAGCCACGACGGGGTGTACCAACAGACGCACGACGAACGGGAGTAGCAGTCCTTTGCGACGCGGAAGCTGAAGCAGCGGTAGTCGCAGGTTGCGGAGCGACGTACAAGGGCAGCATCACGAAGTCCTCTCGTGCAGCAGAAATGGTTGCGACATCCTTATGCGTGTTGATTCCTCTCGCCTTCATGTAAGTAAAAATAGCATCGACGCGTCCATCGAGTCCAAGATTCGGATCGAGGCGGAGGCCAGCGGCGACAAGGTCACTCTTGATCTCATGCATGGCGTCGAGGAGCTCGCGTGCTCGCAACGCAGCTTCTTCAAGAGCATCCGCTCGGCGTCGCGCTTTTGCAAGCTCAACGTCTTCCTCTTGTTTCAGCGTTGCCAAGTTGATGGCAGAACCCTCTCTAATCAGCTCATTCCACATCACAACTTCAGCGTCCAGATCATCCCTGCGCTCCTGCTCACGTACCACGGCTCGTTGGGCACGATGCTTTGCTAACTTCCAGTAGTAGGACGTCATCAACTTGATGTCACGTTGATGCCGAATTGCCTCATCTGCCTCGTGCCGAAGGTCAATCCGTTTCTTGACTATGTTTGCCTTCCACGATTCGAAGAACCTGCGAATGATTGGGGCCCGTGACAAAATGGCAAGCTCGTCTACAATAGCATGGAGACGCCGTTGATGATGTTCGGTAAGAAATGCATGGTGGTCGCTCCGCTCGATCCTAGTCACCTCCGTCAAGGCAAAAAGTCGAACTCTTGCGCTTGACATGTGGGAGTGGTTGACTGACTTGCGTTGGGAGACGAGAGCCGAAAGCCACTTACTGAAGTACCGATGACGAAGGAAGTTGAGACCTCTTGTTTCCAATAGCGTCACAAGGTTCTTCAACTTTGCCCATCGCTGCTTTTCGTGCAAGGCCAATTTCAGTTGGCGGCCTGCATGAGCTTTAAGAGTGTTCCACGTCAGGCTCTGCACGGCACTTGCAACGTTAGTCTTGAGAGTGTCGAGCGCGCACCCGCGAGACCACATCATCCATCTCCACAAACAAATCGACAAAAATGCGCGACGCGAGGCTTTTTCCATCCAATCACATCGGATGAGGCTCACCGCCATGAACTTTCTGCGCATGAGCCAGCGCTCGATTCGGAACACCGCAGTTTGTGCCTCTCGCATGCCGTCGCCGAACTTAAGGACAATTCGTTCGCGTTGAGATCGCTGGAACGCCTCGGCCCCTGCCAACCTCAATCTATGTTGACGCAGCTCGCCGTAGCTTTGCACCGCTGTTTGCCGCAAATCATCCAATTCATCAGACAGCATGACGGCCTCATCTGCCGGCACACCTTCGACATTTTCAAGCGACCGCTCTTCAAGCTCCTCGTCGTTCAACGGTGGATCCTCGTCGTCGAGTGCTACAGTGCCCGCCGCTTTTGACGTGGTGATCGCGTCGCGGGAAAGCGTTTCTACAAATTTTGTGACGTTCCCCTCATCATCCAAAAGCCACATTTGTTGCAAATGGTCTTGACGGATGGGAATCATTGCGGACACGTAGCACCCACTGTGATCTTGGGCCGACCCAAGTGGATCCCATTGCAGAGTCGCATCATCGCTGAAGAAGTGAATGTTACCGTCGATGCCTCCTACCCAAATTCGTGCGCACGCAACATCATGCATGATGGAAGAGAGTCCACAATTTCTTCGTTCAAGCTCGTGCAGGCACGAGCCGGTGAGAGACCAAATGAAGGCCACTCCGTCTAATCCAATGCTAGCAATGTATGAATCGTGAATGACGCAGACACCCGATATCGCAGAGTCGTGCGCAGGGAGGATAGGCCATGCAACGCTTCCACCTCCAGCGTTGTTGTTCTCATCTTTGTCTCCGTTGCCGCCGTAGTGGTCATTGGATTCCATGTCCTCTTCAGCATCGTTATTGCTGGTGCTCTCAGGGGGACCTACGACCTCTTCGTTGTGCACTAACGACCACATCCGCAACGAGCCGTCTTCTCCGCCGCTCACCAGAAACTCTCCGTTACCAGAAGTGCCAATCGATCGAATCGCAACTCGATGTCCCATCAACTTCCCTAAACATCGGAATGTTGTGGTGTCCCACTTGGCGATGGTCCAGTCGTACGAGGCGGAGATGACAACATTCATGTGGTGCTCAAATTCCCGATCGTTGGTTGGCATGCTCACGACGCTGAATGCAGTAATGGCCGCAGCATGCGCGTGAAATTCGATCATCATCTCGCATGTTTGGGAGTGGAATACTTGGATAAACCCGTCGCTCATGCCTGCCCACACTTGATCGTGACGGGGGGTGCACAATGAGAAGACGAACACATGCGGGGCGCTGGCAACCCTGCGAGGCTTGCGAGGGATCACTTTCAGGACCCCAGTGCCACAACTTGACCTCACGCTAATAGACCCATCTTGCTCTGCACACCAGACCGATGGTACAATGGTAGAGCTGTCGTCTTCCTGCCTAATGGTACATTGCTGGTCCCGACTTAACGACTTCAGTGAGCACCCTACCGCTGTCACGCATCGAAGTTGACCGTGGCTATGTTCTGGGAAGCACGTGAGGGACTGGGATTCTGTCCGCTCCATGTCGACCTTGCGGACATCAAGTCTTCTTTGGGTGACGGAGCTCAGAAAATGTGTCATCGCTTGTTCCCGGTGATCTAATCCTTTCTCGGTCCAATAGCAAAAGTGAAACACAGATCGCGAATACGACAAAATTTTCGTTGCCAAAGACGAAGTCAGTAAATTGTAGGGTTACCGAAATCAAGTCAAACGCATGTGTGGGTGGGACTAGAAGTTCTTCACAATTCAAGCAAAGATCGATATTTTTTCCACTTCTGCATGTTGTGGGCAGACGCATCGTTTCTACCGCTGGTCGACTGCTTCCTCCTTAGCCAGAGTCTAGAGGCCAAAACGTGGCGCTGGTGAGCCCTTGATTCGAGACTTCGACTCCGTCAATGCACGATTGAGAGAGCATGGAAAGCAGAAAAGTGGGAGGCAAATGTCCTCGCCATCACCGCAATCCGAAAAGATGCCGTAATGATTACGCACTTGGCCATAGACAGACGCTGGGTTAATGCAAAAGCAATTGAAGCAATCGTCGCCAGAGGCTGTGGGCTGCAGAATAGAACGAACTTCCGCGGCGACACAGCATGGGCACACAATAGCACGCATAAGCCCACAGAAGGAGCAGTCAAACATAGACCGGTTCCACTGCTCTAAATTCTGACGATATGACGTCGCCCACGGCTTGCTACTCACGCCTCGGATTCTCGTCTCTGTGTATGACTGGCGAATCATACAAGGGCCGCAGAGCAATCCGTAGCCACAGTCGTCACCGCACGGTCCGTCAATACCGTACTCGTGACGAATGTAGGCATACGAGGCAATAGGATTCCAACAAAGGAGATTGTAGCAGGGGTTGGAGCGGTCTGCTCGGTGCTTCGCGTAGGCAGCGGCACATGGGCAGAAAAAGCAACTTAATGCCCAGTCAGCGCACTCTCCGGGAGGGCCAGTTTGAAGAAGCCTCGTAGACCACGCGTTTTGATTGGCGTACGTTTCTCGCTGTTGCTGAGCTGCGACGTTAAATCCTGCGTTCATGATAAATCTACTTCCAATACAGTTTGTTTTTTTCGTAGTTCTTTCACTTTGTTTAGGGATGAAAGTTGGAAAATAGAAGCAACAAAAAATATATAAAAAATACGTTGTTCTTACACAGATAGAATATCAACGTCCCTTGAAGGTAAGGTACGTGGGGGCGAGTGAATGGATGTGAATGGTGGTGATTTGTTGTTTCCTTTTCCTTCAGCAGTGATCACTTTGCTATGAGCAATTCGTTTGTGAGGAAAAACTGCAGACCGTTTTCTTGTTAAGTGAGAGGGAGTAGGTAGCACAAAAGGTGGGGGATATAAAGGCGTAAAAGAGAAACCGAAAATGTAGGCGCGCAGATAGTTAAACACACACAACGAAAGGAAAAAATTGCTTGCAGCACACGCGGGAAAGAAAGACGATAAAGCAGCACCCACCAATCGTCGATTCTAGAGACCCGTTTCAACGATGAAAGTGAGACTAAACATCCCAAGTTGACGAGGGAAGGGAGAGTAACAACAGTACCTTAATGACTGATCAAGAAAGACGACATCACAATAAAAGCACACATAAGAAATGATCGGCTTGCAAATGAATAGTAGCGAAAGAAGAATTGCACACACGCGCTCAGCTTCTTATATGCTGGTCGAGACGAACGATTTTATCCTCGCTCGTCAAGCAAACAAAATGGTTGAACAGTCGAATGTGAGTGTGAGAGGATGTGTGGGAAACGCGGCATCATCCATTTGGCTTTGCTCTGGACAGCGACGCCCATCATAATGACACACAGAGAAAGACTGCGTGTGTCATTTTATAATAGCCTCCCCTACATACGATTCGATGTTCAAGTTTTGTTGCTGCGGTGTTTTCTCAAAAAAAATTCTCTCGTTCTTTTTGCTTCTTCTTTGTGAAAAGCACTCTCGTGCAATTCATTTGTTGGCAGACTGTGTCATAGAAGGAGAGAGAGAACGGGAAGTTGAGTGAAATTGGTGGCCTGCTCTTGATGGCTCTCGTTTTGCAAACTTGCAGCCTTCATTTGCTATTTTACAGGCAAATGAAAGACTGGGAACTACGACACACAAAACGTTCGACACCTCAATGCATATAAAACCACAAAAAAAATTAAGAGTGATGCTCGATGGAAATATCAAAAACGAACTTTCGTTCACTCATCGCGAGCATTTGTGATGCGAGCAATTTGCTTCTTAGAAGAGTGCACGCGTAATGATGGTGTGGGGAGTGACGGGAGTACACGCGGAGGCCACACACAGGAAACAAAAGAAAGTGCACCCAAGGAAAAAAAAAAGAAGCAGAAAGCACAACGGGAAGAGAAGGAATACACAACGTAGCAAAAGAAAAGGAGAGAGCATCAAAAATAAATCGTGGAGCGTGGGAGTGGAGGGGGACAAAAAAAGAAAAGTTCAATCGGTTCGTTTCACGTTTTCTTAATCGGGTTTTGTTTCTCTTATGTGAATGATGTTTCTGGCGAGAACGCCGACATCGGCAGCTCTAGCTCAAAGACAGCGCGCGACGTTTGGTCGTCAAGCAGCACTGTGGGCTCACGCTCGCGGTGCGAAAGCGCTACTTTCGATGTCCGCTTCTCCAGCTGCTCATCAATGAGGTCCATGCTGTCGACCACGGACACAAAGGCTCGAAACACTCGTGGAGTGGAGCTCTGAGTGACTGCAGTCGGCTGGGACGACGACGTGTTAGCCGTCGTTGTCGCCGTGGTGGGGACAGATGAGGATCCTGAAGGCACGCGAGTGGCGGCTGCCTATCGATGGTGGGTGCGGAGGAGGCGCCACAAGCGAGCATCGGTGCGTGGTGTTGCTGTTCTTCGGCGACTACTTCGAATTGCGCAGTGTCAGCAGAAGCGCCAACGACAAGAAACGATGCGCATGCCTCCTCCTCCTCGCCAGGGGGAGAGGGGATGCGTAGCGCCATGTCAGCGTGGCCTTCCTCAATGGTGGTCATGTTGTCGGAGGCAGTCAACCGCGCACTGGATGCCATCGCACTGGAACGCCACATGCCACAGGGGCTTCCTCGCTCCTCCCACCTATTGGTGCTCCCAGCACCACCGAGTTCACAAGGGGTCGTGGTGTGGAGGGGGGCAAATCCAGAGAGATGATGCGGCAGCAACGGCGGTGCTTCGCTCGAAGGGGCGTGTCGCTGACTGGTGAGGTGTTGTTGCTCGGCAACAGACAAGGAACCTAATGGTCCGTCGCAGCAGCTGATATTAGCGCCCATTGATTGAGTGATTGGTGTTTGAGCTTTTTTTTTTGTTTCTGTTGTGCAGCAGCAACAAAGTGAAGTGCGAAAAAAAGTGTACTCAGATTCTCGGCAATGATGGACGTTGCGGTGACAAAATGACAAACTTGTTTTTCGTAGCAGCATTGCAGGCTGAGTGCAGCAGAGAAACCTGCATACACATAAACTCACTGACAAAAAAATACAATCTCGATGCACTTCATTGCAACTTCAAGCATCGCATGAACCTCACCAGCGCCCGCTGGGGGGAAAAAAAGCACGTGAAATAAGGGAAAAAATGACGGTGAGGGGTGGAAAAGCGATGGAAGTTGAGAAGAGTTTTGGTGCTGCGTACAAGTCAGATTGTTCTCACACCGATTCGCGTCACTTCATATGAATAAATTGCTTTCCCGAACCGAAAAAAAAATGTATGTTTTTTTTTTGTTTCACCACGGTTTCCCCCATAGCAATAGGCAGGTTGCATCTACAAACAACTGCCCTCCAATGATCCTCGCAGAACAGCCAAGGAAAAAAAAAAAAAACAACACTAACAACACTACAAACGCGTGGTATCTCCATCAATTTGGTATCAAGGTGGGTTATTTTTTGTTTCACCACCTGACATAAAAAAAAGGCAGTAATTAAGCGTTTGAACAGAGATAATTGTTGTATGAGCTGGAGTAAACTGAGTGAGGGCGGGAATGTAAATTTGAGAGGGTATTGCTGACGGGCTGTTCCGTGAGGAAACGCGAAACAATGGGTTAATAAAATGAGAAAAAAAACAGATTTGAGAGGGTATTGCTGACGGGCTGTTCCGTGAGGAAACGCGAAACAATGGGTTAATAAAATGAGAAAAAAAACAGGAGAAACTACATGCGTGCAAAAACCAAACGAGAAAGTTTTTTTTAAAAAAAAACAGCCCAAACAAAACGGGGAAAAATTGAAATCATCACAGTAAGTTTGACACTTGACGACAAAACGAAAAAAAATAAAAAAAATGGGAATAAGATTCCACACCGAATCTTCGATCTACGCACCCCGCTTTCCCATTCACTCATCATTTTTTGGCTCACTGTTCATTTGTCTCAATGTCATTGGGAAGGTCATCTACAAAAGGTAATAAAAATGGTCATTTTTTTGTTTCTTTCTTCCCACTTCTTCACACAGCCACCGCCTCCAGTGGTGCCATCATGGTGCTCATAGTCTGCCTTGACAAGCTCATTGCGTCTCCTCCCCCTGCAATGGATACTGTCGCGCCATCGTCATTCTCATTCTCTGCCGTCATAAAGGAACTAGAATCGCTGATCCATTGTCGAATGTCCATGCTCCTTTGAGAGGATTGCGTCAACGGCATTGCGCCGCGTTCAGTGGTCGATGTCCACTTGGCGCAAGATTGCACCATTGTTGGCTTGAGCCTCTTGCGGTGGCGAGTTCCGCTGGAGAAGGACTCATTGGTGACCGTCGTCCGAATTTGAGGTGACGGCGGCGGAATTACCGTGAGGGGGCTGCAAAGTTCAATTTCTGCAGACTGCGGCTGAGAGGGCTCTTCGGGCTGCTGAAGTTCGAGCGGATTGGACGGTTGGCAGACTCCCGAGAAGATTGGCGTCTGTGAAGAAGTACCACCTCCATCAGGGGAGCTCTCACGGCGCTGCAAGAGGTCCTCTCGAAGCTCGGTATTCTGGTGATGATGGTCTAGTGAAGAGCAGCCAGTTCCCATATTGCTGTAGGAGTTTGCGCGGCTGGAATATTTACTTTCTGAGCTTTGCCCGATCACTGCGACTCACTTATTCGTTCATTCAAACAATAAAAATAATAATATAAATTAACAATTCAGACAGCAATGTTGACACGAGTCCCAATCACACAAAAAAAAAATGTGAAAAAAATAGTTGGGGAATTGTTGACATTGTGGGAAGAGTGAGTGTCTGTGCGCACGCTATTGCGGCGTTGCGAAAAAGGGCATCTGTAACGCACCTTTTGCAGTGATTCGCTTAGCTGGGTCGCACTGCAACATAAGTACCAACACGTCGTACAATTGTTTTCGACGTTGCCCAATTGCCTTGAGGATCTCCAGATTCGGCTGGCCAGTGGCAAGCGTTGCCTCAGCCCTCTCCTCTGCAGAGAGCGCTCCATTCTGGACAAGCTGGTGCAGCCGCTTAAATTGGAAGTAATGTTTCCAGGCCGGAGGAACAGCGTCAGGCCCAAGTTTGTCGGTGTAGTACTCTTGCTCGGACTTTAGTTCAAAAATCCCTAACACTGTGGGTTGAGCATGCGCTGGAATTTCGGATTCGCCCCCGGACGATGGACTGCTTGCTGACGACACACCACCTGGCGCAGGGGTCACGCATAGGTTCTCAGGAACCCATCTGTAAAATTGACTGGTGTCCTTACCTTGAGAGAGGGTCAGGAGCGGCAGTGGTCCAAACATCTCCGTGATGCGGCACAATTGATGAAAGTTGTCGAGGCCAGGAAGAAGGGGAAGACCTAACAACATTTCAGCAAGGACGCAACCAGCAGACCAGATGTCTATCGGCTTCCCGTATGGTGCCCCAACAATGACCTCAGGGGCGCGATAATATCGTGATTGGATGTAAGGAAACATGGGTCGATTCGACGCAAATGCAGAGCCCAAGTCAACGAGCCTGGAGGCCATGCGGTTTGCAGGCATCACTCGATGCGTATCGCCTAAACGCAACGACGCAGCAGCGGCCAACGCAGTGGAGATAGCAGAGGCACCACTCGGTACGTCGTTACCATACGTTGCAAACAACGGTGAGTGCACGACGCTGCCAAACGCTCCCATTGGCGTTTGAGGCTCACTGACTTGAAAACTGCTGAAATTGGTGTGAAACGGGCCTCCTACCGTCGTGGTGGTGGTCGGTGACGCCCATAAAGCCGCGGCGTTGCGTAAGCGATCCTCTTCGATGAGGATTCGCTCTTCGGCGGGAGTGTACCCTTCTGCTCTCAACGCGTCTGGAACTTCGAGCATAATGTTTTCAGGCTTCACGTCAGCATGGCACACGTCAAGTTGTTCATGCAAGATCTGAATCGCTTCAAGAAGTTGACGCCCAAGCACTCGAATTCGCTCTACATGGAGCCCGTGACATGCCGGGGCGTATTGGTTGGTGCCAGGAAGCAGTTGAGGAGGCGGTTGTTGGCGCTTCATGTACTCGTAAACATTCTCCCCGTACCACTGCATGACAATGCAATGATGCCCGAAGGAGAACCCGTGGGCGTAGATCTCAGCAATA
>CYKH01000392.1:13788-24430 GCA_001460835.1 Bodo saltans | reverse complement strand
CGAGGCGCCGCCGGGGCACGCGTGCTCGCAGGCGGTGCCGTAGTAGCCGCTGGCGCACGTGCAGAGCCCGGTGTCGGGCGCGCAGCGGCCGTGGAGCGTGCACGGCGAGGCGAACCCGCCGGGGCAGTCCTGCTCGCACGCGACACCGAAGGAGCCCTGGCGGCACACGCACGCGCCCGCGACGCACGCACCGCGCGCGCTGCACAGGCCCTGCGGCGACGCCGGGCACGTCGACGCGCAGTTGATGTCGAAGTAGCCCTCGTTGCAGACGCAGCCGCCGTCGGCGTCGCAGATGCCGTGGCCGGAGCACACGGACGTCGCGCGCGTCGCGTTGGCCGGGTCGAAGACGGCCGCCGGGCACACGTTGCCGCACGTCGGGCCGTAGTAGCCGAGCGGGCACACGTTGCCGGTGCACACCTGGTCGATGGCCTCGCACATGTCGCCGCAGCGCAGCACGATGAGCTGCGTCTCGTTCGCGAGCGGCGCGCAGTCGACGCAGGTGCCGTTGTAGCACGTGCCGCGGCCGTAGCAGATGCTGCCCTGGAACACCGGGCACGGCACGCGGCACGACGGCGGCGAGTTGTAGCGCGGGTCGCACGCCTCGCACGCGTCGCCGGTGTGGAAGCCGCCGAAGGCGTCGTAGGTGCACGCGCACAGGCCGGTCGCCTGCACGCACGTGCCGTTGCCGCTGCACGGGTTCGCGACGCCGCCGGGGCACTGGCGGTCGCACAGCTCGCCCCAGTAGCCGCGCTCGCACGCGCACGTGCCGGCGGCGGTGCACGTGCCGGAGACGCACGCGGGGCACTCGTACGAGCAGCCCGGGCCGTACATGCCGGCCACGCACGTCGTGCACGTGCCGTTGACCAGCGCGTAGTACGTCGCGCACTCGCACGTGTTGTTCGCCACGCACTCGCCGTTGCCGCACGTGCGGCCGAGCGCGACGGGGCACGAGACAGAGCAGTTCGGCCCGACGAAGCCGAGGTTGCACGCGCACAGCCCGGTGCCGTGGATGAGGTCGTCGCAGCGCCCGTTGCCGCTGCAACCGGGCGGGCGGGCGCCGCCGTAGAAGCCGGCCGCGCACAGCGTGCAGATGCCGCCGCGGTCGGGGTCGGTCGCAAAGCCCGCGCTGCAGGCACACGAGCCGTCGCCGGCGTAGCCCTCGTTGCAGGTGCCGTTGCCGCAGATGACGCCGGTGTCGGGGTTGCGCACACACTGCTCGAGGCAGAGGTAGCCGAACCAGCCCGCGATGCACGTCGAGCAGTCGCTCTTGGTCCAGTAGCCGTACGTCGCGTTGAAGTCGCACGTGCACGCGCCGGTGCCGTTGGGGCCGCTGGAGCACGAGCCGTGGTAGCTGCACGGGGCGCAGCTGCCGCCGGGGCACTCGCTGCTGCAGTTCTTGCCGTAGAAGCCGTCGCGGCACGCGTCGCACACGGCGCCGGTCCAGTAGCCGAGCGTGGCCGACGCCTCGCACGAGCACACGAGCAGTTCTTGCCGTAGAAGCCGTCGCGGCACGCGTCGCACGCGGCGCCGGCCCAGTAGCCGAGTGTGGCCGACGCCTCGCACGAGCACACGAGGTCCGACCCGCACGAGCCGTGGCCGGAGCAGGCGGCGCTCGCGTTTGCCGTCGGGCACTGGCCGGTGCAGTCGGGCCCGGCGTAGAGCGCGGCGCAGCGGTCGCAGCCCTCGCCGGCCCAGTAGCCGAGCACAGGGTCCGCGTTGCAGAAGCACGAGCCGAGGTCGCTGAGGCACGTGCCGCGGCCGTAGCACACGCTGCCTGTGCCCGTAGAGGAGCTGCTGTTGCTGCTGCTGTCTAAAGCTGCCACAACTGCAGCGGCAGCGCACGTCGTGTTGCAGCTTGCTCCGTTGTAGCCGGCGGCACAGAAGCAGCGGCCGGATCCAGCGGCGCCCTCGTCGCAGGACCCGTGGCCGGAGCACACAAGCGCGCTGCTGTCGGCTGGGTCGTAGCCGGGGCAGGCGATCGAGCACGACGGGCCAGCGTAAAAGCGCGGGCACTGGCACTGCCCACTGACGGCGGAGCACGTGCCGCGGCCGGCACACAGCGCGCCGCTGGCGTCCAGGCCGCACGCGACGCTGCAGTCAGCCGAGCCGTAGCCAACGGAGCACAAACACTGCCCGGTGCCAGCGCGCCCGCCGCTGCACGTCCCGTGGCCGGTGCATGGTGTGGCCGCGGAGCCGCCAGGGCACACGTCGGTGCAGTCGGCGCCGTAGAGCCCGGGGAGCGCGCACACCGCGCAGTCGTCGATGCCGACCACGAGGTCGCAGGCCGGGCCGCAGAACGCGGGCAGGCAGTAGCACACCCCATCGAAGCACGCGCCCCGACCGCCGCACACGCTGCCGTCGGCCGCGCTGGTCGGGCACGTGAGGTTGCAGTGCGGGCCACTCAGCCCAGCAACGCAGCTGTTGCAGTCGGCACCGGCGAACGGGTCGGTGCATCTGCACGCGCCAAGCACGGAGTCGCACACGCCGTGGCCGGAGCACGCGCTGCCGGAGCCCGGGCAGTCGCCGCCGTCGCACGCCGTTGCGCTCCAGTTCGCGCCGCACCAGCACAGGCCCTCCTCGCACGGGCCGCGGTTCGAGCAGACGACGTTGTTCGCGTCGAGCGGGCACGCGAGCAGGCACCCGGCGCTGCCGTTGAAGCGCGCGTCGCAAATGCTGCAGTCGGCGCCGCCCCAGTAGCCCTCCGTCGCGGAGCGCACGCACGTGCACAGCCCGGTGAACGCGCCGCACTCGCCGCGCCCGCTGCACAGCAGGCCGTTCTCGCCGAGCGGGCAGTTCGCTGCCGCGCCAGGGACGAAGGACACGAGGCCGCGCGTGCTGCTGGCGTACACGAGTGCGAGGGCGCTTCCCGGCGCGTGCGCGTAGAGCACGATCGTGCCGTTGGTGCCGAAGCCGGAGTACGCGGCGCACACAAGCGTGCTGTTGTCGACGAAGTGCAGGGCCGTGCAGGCAACAGGGTTTGGGTTGTCAGCGAACAGAAACGCGACGCTGAAGTACGCCGGCTGCACAACACTCGCCCCGCTTGCGGCGACGGCGGTGCGCAGGGACAGCGGGTAGAAGTTCTCGCCGAGGATGGTGATGGGCGCCGTGCCCCGCGCCGGGCAGTCGAAGACGCTCGGGAACGGGTCGCGCGTGGTGCACCCGGTGGCCGCGGCGATCGACGGCTGCATGACGGCGGTGCGGTTGTGCGGGGCGTAGATCTGGTCCATGAAGCCGCCGAGCAGGTCGCCGTGCGCGTCCTGGCGCAGCACGGAGATGTTCATGGTGCGCAGCTCCGAGTAGAGGCCGAACGACGCGGCGTTGACAGCAAGCGCGCCGGTAGGATCGCTGGTCGGCGGGGCGTCGAGCGGCGGGTCGCACCGCGCAAGGCTCACCTCGAACAACGCGGCTTGATTCGCGGCGCCAACGACGTGGCAGAGCGACTCGTCCACGATCAGTGCCTCGAGCGCGACGGACAGCTGCGGCTGCGGGCTCGTCGCATTCAGCGCGCCGGCGGGGTGGAGGCGGATGAGCACCTCGTCGTTGTCCGCGATGTTCGATGAGACCAGGGAGTGCGCCGCGTAGCGCTTGTGGCACGCGAAGTCGGGCGCCCATGTGATCACGACGGAGTCGGAACTCGAAGGGAACTGCACGCCGCTCCAGAGCGTCAGCGTCGCCGAAATATTGAGGCGGACACTGACGTTGTAGTGGACGAGCTGATCGAGGGGTGCGGTGACGGCGGCGGTGGGCAACGCTGCAATAAAAAAAAAAAAAATATTGAGGCGGACACTGACGTTGTAGTGGACGAGCTGGTCGAGCGGCGCGGTGACGGCGGCGGTGGGCAACACCCCAATGCACACCTCCCAGCCGCGACGAAGGCTGCCGGCGACGCCACCTGGGTTCGAGGCCTCGCGCACGCTGACCACGTCAAGCGGGCGTGGCAAGGAGGAAGCTGATGTCAGCGTCGTCGCGGGCCAGTCAAGCGCGTAGACCTCGCTCAGTACCTCCGCCGTGGCCGTTGGCAGGCCCGTCAGGAAGAAGCCGTCAAAGCGGTCGCTCGCGTCAACGACCCACTCGGCGAACACGCAGTCGAAGGCGAAGCCGTGGCCGTTGGCAGGCCCGTCAGGAAGAAGCCGTCAAGGCGATCACTTGCGTCAACGACCCACTCTGCGAACACGCAGTCGAAGGCGACGCTCTGCGTCTGCGTCGCGCTGGTCGCGTTGTCGTAGATCGCGCGCTGCGTTGCCGCGGACTGGTTGGCGAAGCGTCCGCCGTTGCGGAAGCGCAGCTGTGGGCCTGCGCCACCGCTGCCGCCAACGACCGCGTCGTCCTGCAGCAGCGGGATGTGCTGCATCACGGCGTAGAACGTGCGGTTCGCGTCGTTGTCGTCGACCGACTCCAGGCGCAGGTCGATGGAGTCGATGGCGGGCTGACTGTTGCGAACGCTCGTCATGTTGCAGCGAACGTGCGCCGGACTTGTGCGGGACGCGACGACGCGCTCGACGGTGACGTCGGTGTCAAGTGCAAGCGTGAGGCACACGAGTGGCGCCGCCTGCTGCTGGGCTTCGAGTGTCGAGAACGGGACGTAGAACTCGAACTCGGTGCAGCCTGCTGAGGGGTCGCTTCTTCCGTCACAGGGACCTGCGTGCTGCGCGGTGATGCGGAACAGGCGCTGCCACGACGACGCGCTGCTCTCCTCGGTCTCAGGAAGGAGGTTGTATGCCGCCTGCAGACCACCGTCGGCGGCGCCGGACGCGACGAAGGGGCAGTGCATGATGTCCAGCGTGACGCTCGTTTCGAGGCCGGCGAGTGCGCCGCTGGCAGCGGTCACGGTGTACGTGAGCGTGGACGTGGCGGTGCGGTCGGTGCCGAGCATCACGAGCTCCCAGTCGGGGGTTGCGACGGAGTCGAGCTCGCCGCTGCTCGTGCGGTTGCTCAGCCCGCCGGAGACGACGAGGGCGACGGGCGACGCCCGCAGCGAGGGAAGCGCGATGCCCGCCGCATCCGTGACAAACGACGCGATGATCGGCAGCGGCGACTGCTCGCACGACAGTGCCCGTCCAGACGTCGCCGAGGTGCTCGCCGTGACGAGCTGCAAGCTGATGGCGGCCGCGGTCGGCGGGTCGGCGATGGTGACGATCACCGGGGCGAAGCGCAGGTAGACGCCGCCCTGGAACGAGATCGTGGCGTTGACGACTGTCTCGGTGTCATACGAGGGCGACAGGACGACCGTGAGCGGCAGCGTCGTGCCCACCTGCTGCAGGACGCTCGGCGTGGGCGGGAACGTGGCGGGGACCGCGACGGCGGCCGTGTCGGGGTCGACGCGGCGGATGACGGGCTCGAGCGGCGGTTGCGGGTGGCGGTAGAAGCCTGGCTGGATCTGCGTGCCGTCGTCGCGCACGGGCCACACGCGGAACGTCGCGTTGAGCTGCATCGACGCTGCAAGGACGAGGGGCACGCCGTTGGCTGTGTAGACTTCCCTGAGCCCTGCGTTGGGCGGAATGAGCGCATGCAGCGCGATGGCCTCGGCGATGATGGGGCTGAGCGTTGCGGTGAGCGAGTCCGTTTCGGTGTGAGACTTGGTGTGTGATGCCGTGGCGGATATTGACGATGTGATGGATGCCTCGTCGGAACTCGTCGTCGTGAGGCTCTGCGAATATGAATCTGTGCCGGTGAAAGTATTGGACGTGGTGTCTGAAGTGGTTGATGTTGCGGTGATGGTGCGTGTGAGAGATGTGCTAAAAGAATTGTACTCGGAGTCGGTGGGAGTCGTCGTAGTGGAAGTCGATAGTGAAGCTGTGGAGGAGAGGGTGCTTGAATATGTTGGAGATGTAGTTGACGTGAAGGTACTGCTAAGTGACTGGGTTGGAGTTGGTGTGTAAGTTGGTGACGTAGAGGTTGATGATGAGGGAGATGGCGTGGGAGATGCGGTGGGAGATGATGTCGCAGAGACACTTGTTGTTGCGGAAAACGTTGTACTGCTTGAGTGAGATGAAGTTGTTGTGATGCTATTCGACACAGACGTGGTTGTGCTGGATGTGACGGTCAGGCTTGGCGATAAAGATCGTGAAGCGCTTGGTGTGGTTGATTTTGTTTCCGACCACCGTGTGGAAAACGACCGACTATGAGACATAGAAAATTCGTCTGTCATGGTGTCCGTTCGCGATCGGTCGATACGAGTTGGACTCTGAGTCACTGTCACCGTCTCGTCAGCGGTGGTGCCAGTAAGGATCACAGAGACGGAGTCAATGATAGGGTCGTCAGCCAGAGCAGTGTCTTCGCCCTGCAATTGCATCTTCACTGTCAAGCCACAGACGTTGGGCAGCAGTGTCATTGCCTTAGAGTACGTGTTGAGATTGCTGTTGGTAGTCGACGAGCCAATTTGTGTTTGGTCGACGTTGTTGCCACAAGTTTCTTGCGTGACGTACGCTGAGACTGCGTTGTTCCCGTCACCGTGCATGACGACTTGAAGCGCGATTTGAACGGACCCACCTGGGCGTAGGAGGAAGTTTCGTGCAAAGGTGATATCGATGTACTGGGACAGTTTGCAGTTATGTTTATCGAAGAGGCAGCACTTCTTGGCGACGGCGTAATTTCCATTTCTGATCTTGCAGTCTCCGTCGTCCCTTTCCGTCAGTGTCCATGGACTAAGGGTTGGGTTTGCGCCACCCGAGACAAGGTTGACGCCAAAACCAGTGGAAGCGGCGTCTGCAAATAGAAACGATCCCCCCCGCTGACGACTACGTATTGCTGTATCGATGATGAATCGCCCTTGAACTGGTGACGTCTTTTTCGATGGTGCCAAGAGGGACAATAATAATAAAATCACTGCCACAAGAAAGCCCCCACGGCAGTGTCTTCCGCAAGGGCGACTATGATTGACCGATGGAACGAATTCAGCTCCGCGGCAACCAGTGAACGCATCGAAGTGTTGCGGCATTTGTGGGTGACGAGCGAGTGCGGGGTGGCTTAAGAGTTGGTGGGATGACGCTTTGTTTAAAAAAGGAAAAGAGATCAACTTTTTATTGGTATCTTCGTGGAGGTCGTCTCTACTGTTATTGCTGTGTCTTTCCCTTTTACCTACACGTGCAACAAACGCAACCCAACAAATCAAATAGCCATATATTTATGTGTGGTCATCAAACCCCAAATCACCTCCCTAAATCATCGAAAAGGTTGTCACGCTTTTTTATTATACACAAATATTCTTTGTCATGTTGTGAAGGGGGCCAAAATAAATAACGAAGGGGATGCACAGTAAAAATAGTGAGAGAGAGTTGTATTGTTGCTTGCGAGTTGGGAAGGCCAGGCTGTAAGTGTGTCCTTCGGCAAAAAAGTAAAACGAAAATGTTTGGAGCAAAGCGCATTTTTTTAAAGGATTGAGACTGCCGCCGTTGGTAATGGTCGAACAAAATATCAAAGCGCAACAAAGAATTAAAGCAAAATACCAAGTGTCACGAGCCGCCGCTAAAAAAAACAACAAAAAAACAAAAAAAAAACAACACACACACACACACTCGTTGGTATTCTTGCAACAACAATTTTGTAAAGTGAGATTCGCAACGCGTGTTCTTTTGGTCTTTCGTTTTTCCCTTTTGTGTCTCGAAGTTCGAATTTTCGGAAATCATTTTTCCCGAACTTCTGCTCTATTGGCTCAACTCCTCGCATTTCACCCCTCTATCGTTTCACGAGGCCTCTTCTTGAAGGCTCATACAATCAAACAAACAAAGCGTCGAAATGCATTTTCTTTATATCCAGTCCTTTTCCGTTCTTCCTTTAGATCCAGGAGCGCACGTCCTCCAAACGGCGCTGCAGCTTCAGCACCTCGTCTGCCAGCTGCTCTTCACATGATAATAAATCCTCGATCAGCTGTCGCGCGGTGGTGGCGCCGATCTCATCGCTCTTCGCAGCGGAGGGCTGCTGCATCAAACAGCAGTACCCGTAGGTGACGTGGTAGCGGAGAAGGGCCCGACGTAGGGAGGCGACTGCCGTCTCCACGATGCGACGCTCTCCATCGGTCGTAGGATGCGCTGAGTTCTCGTCGTCGTCGTTTTTCGGTGCATCTTCTTCTGCTTCTCCGCGCAATGCATCAAGAACGTCACGAGAAAGAAGACGCTTGTGAGCAGCAACTGTTGCAATGGTGCCGCCCAGCGATCGTCGATCACCGCCGCCGCCTTGAGCAGCGGCGACTATCGCAGTGATACGAGGAGCGTTAGATGATGGTTGCCCCTGCTGCTGCAGTTGGCTCTCATCGCGGCTCCACCCAAAAGAAACTTGACTTGCGCCGATGCGGGCAGACGCGGATTGTTGACGACCGCTTTGTGAGCTTGGCGGAAGGCCACAAGAGAAGGGCACGGTACTGTTTTTTTGTTGCTCTGGCGGTGAGGAAGGTTTGCCGCCTGAATTGCCGCGTGAGCTAGAGGAGGACAACGCTAACGCGTCCCGTGCAGACAGGGACAAAAGTGGATTGTAGACGTTTGGAATCATTAACGGTGGCTGGTCGCTGCCATTGTTGGTGCCGTCTTTCTCTTCTGCAGGAGAAATGCGCCCTTGACTGCCGCCATTCGACGTTCTTATGTCGACACAAAAGTCGAGCGCGCCATTCGGACCTGTTGTCCGATGCGAGGCGGTGGTCGCTGCAGCAGCAGCAGCAGCAAGTGAGTTCGCCGGTGATACTAGTCCTGGTTTCGTGTAGTACCGTGGCGAAAGCGTGCTGCTGGAGAGGTGCAGCGCTTGTTGGGGGAGTTGTTGAGGCGCTGCTCTAGGTGTATCTGTCTCTGGAGGCGCCCGGTCGTCATCCAATTCTAACAGCGACAAACGATGATGATCTTCACGCTGCGCCGAAGGGCTTTTGATGGCCGCAGAGAGGCTGTTGCTGTGACTGGAGGAGTGTGATAGATGCGGTCCCACTGGCTGATGCCGGCCGTTGTGGGGAGAAGGTTCCACTGTGCCTTCTTCTGTGCTTTCTTCGCGGTGTGATGTTGTGTGATGCTGACGATCACCATTACGCTCGCCTTCACAGTCTGCTTCACTTCTGTTTCCTCGCACGTGCATCGTATCTGTGAAACCGGTGCGTCGTCCAATCATCGCTGCAGTGGTGAGTACCGCCGCTGTGGCAGGCATGAACGGACTTCCAGCGTCACCAACATGCGCCGAGCGTTGATGTTGAATTTGTGACGCCACCGCCGCCCCGTTAGTGATATGAAGCGTAAAATATTCCGACGCACCCTCAACAGTCACCTCCGCCAGTGAGGGTTGCGGTCGGATCACAAATGAGCCCCTCCTGCGGATTGCCGGAGCAACATGCGGGGGTTGTTGTGATGCTGCCGCCGGTGTGGTGGCTTCCGACAGTGGCTGTGACAGACCACGCCTTACGGAGGAGGATGAAACGGCCAGCGGTGAAAGCGCCGAATCCGAGGATGCGTCAGCAATCATATCGTCGTCGTCAACATCTTCAACGACGTTGCCTGCTACGCTCATATTTCGTTGTTGTTGTTGTTGTTGTTGATGATGATGGTTCTGCGCTTGAAGGGTGGCAACGATGTCCGCAAGGGACTGCTGCTGGTTGTTGATCAACGCGCCATTTTCGTCTGTTTGCGCAGCGACGGCGGCCGCCATAAAGAACATGTTCGAATTGATTTTTTTTTTTTGGAGCACGCTGTACGAGGAGGCTACCGTACCCAAAGTTGCCGCGGGAGAAGTTGCGATCGCTCTGATGCTTCTGGAAGGCGGAGACTGAGCTGCTCTGCCCCAGCCTGGGGGAGCTCACACCAGTCGGCGAGCTGCTTGTCATCGCAAAGGGCCGCTCAATTGCGTACTTGCCCGCGTTTGTTTTTGCGCGCTCAATCAAATCTGCAATGATCTTTTCGGCTTCACATATTGTCCGTGACGCGTGGTGCTCCAGGCGCATCGTTGCGAAAGAGCGTTGATGCACATGTCGAAGTTCTAGCTGCTTGCTGGCTGCTTCGTCTTCGATGTCTCTATTGCGAGCGTCGCCTGCAGCAATTTCATCTCGGAACCATTCTGAGAAGATTCTCACGGCATTACCTAGCGCGTCCCCGTCAGTGGTGATATTGTTGCGATGGTGGAAACCATTTTTGTTGGCGACGGATGCCACGTTGCTCTCCAATGAGTGACGAGCAGACCAGGAGATAGCGTACAGGAAAACGCCTGCAGCGATGAGATTGACTGCGGCAACTGCACCGAATATTGCTGTTGTCGCGACTGAGTAGTCGTGACTAGCAGTGGACGACAACGTTGGCACAAGTAAGAGCAGCGCATTGAGGCCGAAGGTGGCGGCGACCGTCGCTAAAGATGTTGCTTCGGCGATGGAAAGCCACCGCTCCGCCCAGGGCTTCGCGACGATGTTTAGCATCACCGAGGCAATCAGCACCCACGTCGCGAGCAGAGCGCGTGTCTCGTCCGCTTCGGGGACGGTAACAGCAAGCACAAGGAGCAACTTGCGGGCTAAGGACACGCACTCCCAGAACCACGTACTGTCGCGGTATCCACCAGTGACGAAGAAGAAGATGATCTTCGCTGCATGCATGTCGCCGCGGCACGTCCAGTCGCGCATCTTGAGGATGACCGCGGCGCAGAGGGCCGGCACGCCGAGGCCCACGGCCCCGAGGATGCCCCAGCTCAG
>CYKH01000392.1:0-10642 GCA_001460835.1 Bodo saltans | reverse complement strand
CGAGGCGCCGCCGGGGCACGCGTGCTCGCAGGCGGTGCCGTAGTAGCCGCTGGCGCACGTGCAGAGCCCGGTGTCGGGCGCGCAGCGGCCGTGGAGCGTGCACGGCGAGGCGAACCCGCCGGGGCAGTCCTGCTCGCACGCGACACCGAAGGAGCCCTGGCGGCACACGCACGCGCCCGCGACGCACGCACCGCGCGCGCTGCACAGGCCCTGCGGCGACGCCGGGCACGTCGACGCGCAGTTGATGTCGAAGTAGCCCTCGTTGCAGACGCAGCCGCCGTCGGCGTCGCAGATGCCGTGGCCGGAGCACACGGACGTCGCGCGCGTCGCGTTGGCCGGGTCGAAGACGGCCGCCGGGCACACGTTGCCGCACGTCGGGCCGTAGTAGCCGAGCGGGCACACGTTGCCGGTGCACACCTGGTCGATGGCCTCGCACATGTCGCCGCAGCGCAGCACGATGAGCTGCGTCTCGTTCGCGAGCGGCGCGCAGTCGACGCAGGTGCCGTTGTAGCACGTGCCGCGGCCGTAGCAGATGCTGCCCTGGAACACCGGGCACGGCACGCGGCACGACGGCGGCGAGTTGTAGCGCGGGTCGCACGCCTCGCACGCGTCGCCGGTGTGGAAGCCGCCGAAGGCGTCGTAGGTGCACGCGCACAGGCCGGTCGCCTGCACGCACGTGCCGTTGCCGCTGCACGGGTTCGCGACGCCGCCGGGGCACTGGCGGTCGCACAGCTCGCCCCAGTAGCCGCGCTCGCACGCGCACGTGCCGGCGGCGGTGCACGTGCCGGAGACGCACGCGGGGCACTCGTACGAGCAGCCCGGGCCGTACATGCCGGCCACGCACGTCGTGCACGTGCCGTTGACCAGCGCGTAGTACGTCGCGCACTCGCACGTGTTGTTCGCCACGCACTCGCCGTTGCCGCACGTGCGGCCGAGCGCGACGGGGCACGAGACAGAGCAGTTCGGCCCGACGAAGCCGAGGTTGCACGCGCACAGCCCGGTGCCGTGGATGAGGTCGTCGCAGCGCCCGTTGCCGCTGCAACCGGGCGGGCGGGCGCCGCCGTAGAAGCCGGCCGCGCACAGCGTGCAGATGCCGCCGCGGTCGGGGTCGGTCGCAAAGCCCGCGCTGCAGGCACACGAGCCGTCGCCGGCGTAGCCCTCGTTGCAGGTGCCGTTGCCGCAGATGACGCCGGTGTCGGGGTTGCGCACACACTGCTCGAGGCAGAGGTAGCCGAACCAGCCCGCGATGCACGTCGAGCAGTCGCTCTTGGTCCAGTAGCCGTACGTCGCGTTGAAGTCGCACGTGCACGCGCCGGTGCCGTTGGGGCCGCTGGAGCACGAGCCGTGGTAGCTGCACGGGGCGCAGCTGCCGCCGGGGCACTCGCTGCTGCAGTTCTTGCCGTAGAAGCCGTCGCGGCACGCGTCGCACACGGCGCCGGTCCAGTAGCCGAGCGTGGCCGACGCCTCGCACGAGCACACGAGCAGTTCTTGCCGTAGAAGCCGTCGCGGCACGCGTCGCACGCGGCGCCGGCCCAGTAGCCGAGTGTGGCCGACGCCTCGCACGAGCACACGAGGTCCGACCCGCACGAGCCGTGGCCGGAGCAGGCGGCGCTCGCGTTTGCCGTCGGGCACTGGCCGGTGCAGTCGGGCCCGGCGTAGAGCGCGGCGCAGCGGTCGCAGCCCTCGCCGGCCCAGTAGCCGAGCACAGGGTCCGCGTTGCAGAAGCACGAGCCGAGGTCGCTGAGGCACGTGCCGCGGCCGTAGCACACGCTGCCTGTGCCCGTAGAGGAGCTGCTGTTGCTGCTGCTGTCTAAAGCTGCCACAACTGCAGCGGCAGCGCACGTCGTGTTGCAGCTTGCTCCGTTGTAGCCGGCGGCACAGAAGCAGCGGCCGGATCCAGCGGCGCCCTCGTCGCAGGACCCGTGGCCGGAGCACACAAGCGCGCTGCTGTCGGCTGGGTCGTAGCCGGGGCAGGCGATCGAGCACGACGGGCCAGCGTAAAAGCGCGGGCACTGGCACTGCCCACTGACGGCGGAGCACGTGCCGCGGCCGGCACACAGCGCGCCGCTGGCGTCCAGGCCGCACGCGACGCTGCAGTCAGCCGAGCCGTAGCCAACGGAGCACAAACACTGCCCGGTGCCAGCGCGCCCGCCGCTGCACGTCCCGTGGCCGGTGCATGGTGTGGCCGCGGAGCCGCCAGGGCACACGTCGGTGCAGTCGGCGCCGTAGAGCCCGGGGAGCGCGCACACCGCGCAGTCGTCGATGCCGACCACGAGGTCGCAGGCCGGGCCGCAGAACGCGGGCAGGCAGTAGCACACCCCATCGAAGCACGCGCCCCGACCGCCGCACACGCTGCCGTCGGCCGCGCTGGTCGGGCACGTGAGGTTGCAGTGCGGGCCACTCAGCCCAGCAACGCAGCTGTTGCAGTCGGCACCGGCGAACGGGTCGGTGCATCTGCACGCGCCAAGCACGGAGTCGCACACGCCGTGGCCGGAGCACGCGCTGCCGGAGCCCGGGCAGTCGCCGCCGTCGCACGCCGTTGCGCTCCAGTTCGCGCCGCACCAGCACAGGCCCTCCTCGCACGGGCCGCGGTTCGAGCAGACGACGTTGTTCGCGTCGAGCGGGCACGCGAGCAGGCACCCGGCGCTGCCGTTGAAGCGCGCGTCGCAAATGCTGCAGTCGGCGCCGCCCCAGTAGCCCTCCGTCGCGGAGCGCACGCACGTGCACAGCCCGGTGAACGCGCCGCACTCGCCGCGCCCGCTGCACAGCAGGCCGTTCTCGCCGAGCGGGCAGTTCGCTGCCGCGCCAGGGACGAAGGACACGAGGCCGCGCGTGCTGCTGGCGTACACGAGTGCGAGGGCGCTTCCCGGCGCGTGCGCGTAGAGCACGATCGTGCCGTTGGTGCCGAAGCCGGAGTACGCGGCGCACACAAGCGTGCTGTTGTCGACGAAGTGCAGGGCCGTGCAGGCAACAGGGTTTGGGTTGTCAGCGAACAGAAACGCGACGCTGAAGTACGCCGGCTGCACAACACTCGCCCCGCTTGCGGCGACGGCGGTGCGCAGGGACAGCGGGTAGAAGTTCTCGCCGAGGATGGTGATGGGCGCCGTGCCCCGCGCCGGGCAGTCGAAGACGCTCGGGAACGGGTCGCGCGTGGTGCACCCGGTGGCCGCGGCGATCGACGGCTGCATGACGGCGGTGCGGTTGTGCGGGGCGTAGATCTGGTCCATGAAGCCGCCGAGCAGGTCGCCGTGCGCGTCCTGGCGCAGCACGGAGATGTTCATGGTGCGCAGCTCCGAGTAGAGGCCGAACGACGCGGCGTTGACAGCAAGCGCGCCGGTAGGATCGCTGGTCGGCGGGGCGTCGAGCGGCGGGTCGCACCGCGCAAGGCTCACCTCGAACAACGCGGCTTGATTCGCGGCGCCAACGACGTGGCAGAGCGACTCGTCCACGATCAGTGCCTCGAGCGCGACGGACAGCTGCGGCTGCGGGCTCGTCGCATTCAGCGCGCCGGCGGGGTGGAGGCGGATGAGCACCTCGTCGTTGTCCGCGATGTTCGATGAGACCAGGGAGTGCGCCGCGTAGCGCTTGTGGCACGCGAAGTCGGGCGCCCATGTGATCACGACGGAGTCGGAACTCGAAGGGAACTGCACGCCGCTCCAGAGCGTCAGCGTCGCCGAAATATTGAGGCGGACACTGACGTTGTAGTGGACGAGCTGATCGAGGGGTGCGGTGACGGCGGCGGTGGGCAACGCTGCAATAAAAAAAAAAAAAATATTGAGGCGGACACTGACGTTGTAGTGGACGAGCTGGTCGAGCGGCGCGGTGACGGCGGCGGTGGGCAACACCCCAATGCACACCTCCCAGCCGCGACGAAGGCTGCCGGCGACGCCACCTGGGTTCGAGGCCTCGCGCACGCTGACCACGTCAAGCGGGCGTGGCAAGGAGGAAGCTGATGTCAGCGTCGTCGCGGGCCAGTCAAGCGCGTAGACCTCGCTCAGTACCTCCGCCGTGGCCGTTGGCAGGCCCGTCAGGAAGAAGCCGTCAAAGCGGTCGCTCGCGTCAACGACCCACTCGGCGAACACGCAGTCGAAGGCGAAGCCGTGGCCGTTGGCAGGCCCGTCAGGAAGAAGCCGTCAAGGCGATCACTTGCGTCAACGACCCACTCTGCGAACACGCAGTCGAAGGCGACGCTCTGCGTCTGCGTCGCGCTGGTCGCGTTGTCGTAGATCGCGCGCTGCGTTGCCGCGGACTGGTTGGCGAAGCGTCCGCCGTTGCGGAAGCGCAGCTGTGGGCCTGCGCCACCGCTGCCGCCAACGACCGCGTCGTCCTGCAGCAGCGGGATGTGCTGCATCACGGCGTAGAACGTGCGGTTCGCGTCGTTGTCGTCGACCGACTCCAGGCGCAGGTCGATGGAGTCGATGGCGGGCTGACTGTTGCGAACGCTCGTCATGTTGCAGCGAACGTGCGCCGGACTTGTGCGGGACGCGACGACGCGCTCGACGGTGACGTCGGTGTCAAGTGCAAGCGTGAGGCACACGAGTGGCGCCGCCTGCTGCTGGGCTTCGAGTGTCGAGAACGGGACGTAGAACTCGAACTCGGTGCAGCCTGCTGAGGGGTCGCTTCTTCCGTCACAGGGACCTGCGTGCTGCGCGGTGATGCGGAACAGGCGCTGCCACGACGACGCGCTGCTCTCCTCGGTCTCAGGAAGGAGGTTGTATGCCGCCTGCAGACCACCGTCGGCGGCGCCGGACGCGACGAAGGGGCAGTGCATGATGTCCAGCGTGACGCTCGTTTCGAGGCCGGCGAGTGCGCCGCTGGCAGCGGTCACGGTGTACGTGAGCGTGGACGTGGCGGTGCGGTCGGTGCCGAGCATCACGAGCTCCCAGTCGGGGGTTGCGACGGAGTCGAGCTCGCCGCTGCTCGTGCGGTTGCTCAGCCCGCCGGAGACGACGAGGGCGACGGGCGACGCCCGCAGCGAGGGAAGCGCGATGCCCGCCGCATCCGTGACAAACGACGCGATGATCGGCAGCGGCGACTGCTCGCACGACAGTGCCCGTCCAGACGTCGCCGAGGTGCTCGCCGTGACGAGCTGCAAGCTGATGGCGGCCGCGGTCGGCGGGTCGGCGATGGTGACGATCACCGGGGCGAAGCGCAGGTAGACGCCGCCCTGGAACGAGATCGTGGCGTTGACGACTGTCTCGGTGTCATACGAGGGCGACAGGACGACCGTGAGCGGCAGCGTCGTGCCCACCTGCTGCAGGACGCTCGGCGTGGGCGGGAACGTGGCGGGGACCGCGACGGCGGCCGTGTCGGGGTCGACGCGGCGGATGACGGGCTCGAGCGGCGGTTGCGGGTGGCGGTAGAAGCCTGGCTGGATCTGCGTGCCGTCGTCGCGCACGGGCCACACGCGGAACGTCGCGTTGAGCTGCATCGACGCTGCAAGGACGAGGGGCACGCCGTTGGCTGTGTAGACTTCCCTGAGCCCTGCGTTGGGCGGAATGAGCGCATGCAGCGCGATGGCCTCGGCGATGATGGGGCTGAGCGTTGCGGTGAGCGAGTCCGTTTCGGTGTGAGACTTGGTGTGTGATGCCGTGGCGGATATTGACGATGTGATGGATGCCTCGTCGGAACTCGTCGTCGTGAGGCTCTGCGAATATGAATCTGTGCCGGTGAAAGTATTGGACGTGGTGTCTGAAGTGGTTGATGTTGCGGTGATGGTGCGTGTGAGAGATGTGCTAAAAGAATTGTACTCGGAGTCGGTGGGAGTCGTCGTAGTGGAAGTCGATAGTGAAGCTGTGGAGGAGAGGGTGCTTGAATATGTTGGAGATGTAGTTGACGTGAAGGTACTGCTAAGTGACTGGGTTGGAGTTGGTGTGTAAGTTGGTGACGTAGAGGTTGATGATGAGGGAGATGGCGTGGGAGATGCGGTGGGAGATGATGTCGCAGAGACACTTGTTGTTGCGGAAAACGTTGTACTGCTTGAGTGAGATGAAGTTGTTGTGATGCTATTCGACACAGACGTGGTTGTGCTGGATGTGACGGTCAGGCTTGGCGATAAAGATCGTGAAGCGCTTGGTGTGGTTGATTTTGTTTCCGACCACCGTGTGGAAAACGACCGACTATGAGACATAGAAAATTCGTCTGTCATGGTGTCCGTTCGCGATCGGTCGATACGAGTTGGACTCTGAGTCACTGTCACCGTCTCGTCAGCGGTGGTGCCAGTAAGGATCACAGAGACGGAGTCAATGATAGGGTCGTCAGCCAGAGCAGTGTCTTCGCCCTGCAATTGCATCTTCACTGTCAAGCCACAGACGTTGGGCAGCAGTGTCATTGCCTTAGAGTACGTGTTGAGATTGCTGTTGGTAGTCGACGAGCCAATTTGTGTTTGGTCGACGTTGTTGCCACAAGTTTCTTGCGTGACGTACGCTGAGACTGCGTTGTTCCCGTCACCGTGCATGACGACTTGAAGCGCGATTTGAACGGACCCACCTGGGCGTAGGAGGAAGTTTCGTGCAAAGGTGATATCGATGTACTGGGACAGTTTGCAGTTATGTTTATCGAAGAGGCAGCACTTCTTGGCGACGGCGTAATTTCCATTTCTGATCTTGCAGTCTCCGTCGTCCCTTTCCGTCAGTGTCCATGGACTAAGGGTTGGGTTTGCGCCACCCGAGACAAGGTTGACGCCAAAACCAGTGGAAGCGGCGTCTGCAAATAGAAACGATCCCCCCCGCTGACGACTACGTATTGCTGTATCGATGATGAATCGCCCTTGAACTGGTGACGTCTTTTTCGATGGTGCCAAGAGGGACAATAATAATAAAATCACTGCCACAAGAAAGCCCCCACGGCAGTGTCTTCCGCAAGGGCGACTATGATTGACCGATGGAACGAATTCAGCTCCGCGGCAACCAGTGAACGCATCGAAGTGTTGCGGCATTTGTGGGTGACGAGCGAGTGCGGGGTGGCTTAAGAGTTGGTGGGATGACGCTTTGTTTAAAAAAGGAAAAGAGATCAACTTTTTATTGGTATCTTCGTGGAGGTCGTCTCTACTGTTATTGCTGTGTCTTTCCCTTTTACCTACACGTGCAACAAACGCAACCCAACAAATCAAATAGCCATATATTTATGTGTGGTCATCAAACCCCAAATCACCTCCCTAAATCATCGAAAAGGTTGTCACGCTTTTTTATTATACACAAATATTCTTTGTCATGTTGTGAAGGGGGCCAAAATAAATAACGAAGGGGATGCACAGTAAAAATAGTGAGAGAGAGTTGTATTGTTGCTTGCGAGTTGGGAAGGCCAGGCTGTAAGTGTGTCCTTCGGCAAAAAAGTAAAACGAAAATGTTTGGAGCAAAGCGCATTTTTTTAAAGGATTGAGACTGCCGCCGTTGGTAATGGTCGAACAAAATATCAAAGCGCAACAAAGAATTAAAGCAAAATACCAAGTGTCACGAGCCGCCGCTAAAAAAAACAACAAAAAAACAAAAAAAAAACAACACACACACACACACTCGTTGGTATTCTTGCAACAACAATTTTGTAAAGTGAGATTCGCAACGCGTGTTCTTTTGGTCTTTCGTTTTTCCCTTTTGTGTCTCGAAGTTCGAATTTTCGGAAATCATTTTTCCCGAACTTCTGCTCTATTGGCTCAACTCCTCGCATTTCACCCCTCTATCGTTTCACGAGGCCTCTTCTTGAAGGCTCATACAATCAAACAAACAAAGCGTCGAAATGCATTTTCTTTATATCCAGTCCTTTTCCGTTCTTCCTTTAGATCCAGGAGCGCACGTCCTCCAAACGGCGCTGCAGCTTCAGCACCTCGTCTGCCAGCTGCTCTTCACATGATAATAAATCCTCGATCAGCTGTCGCGCGGTGGTGGCGCCGATCTCATCGCTCTTCGCAGCGGAGGGCTGCTGCATCAAACAGCAGTACCCGTAGGTGACGTGGTAGCGGAGAAGGGCCCGACGTAGGGAGGCGACTGCCGTCTCCACGATGCGACGCTCTCCATCGGTCGTAGGATGCGCTGAGTTCTCGTCGTCGTCGTTTTTCGGTGCATCTTCTTCTGCTTCTCCGCGCAATGCATCAAGAACGTCACGAGAAAGAAGACGCTTGTGAGCAGCAACTGTTGCAATGGTGCCGCCCAGCGATCGTCGATCACCGCCGCCGCCTTGAGCAGCGGCGACTATCGCAGTGATACGAGGAGCGTTAGATGATGGTTGCCCCTGCTGCTGCAGTTGGCTCTCATCGCGGCTCCACCCAAAAGAAACTTGACTTGCGCCGATGCGGGCAGACGCGGATTGTTGACGACCGCTTTGTGAGCTTGGCGGAAGGCCACAAGAGAAGGGCACGGTACTGTTTTTTTGTTGCTCTGGCGGTGAGGAAGGTTTGCCGCCTGAATTGCCGCGTGAGCTAGAGGAGGACAACGCTAACGCGTCCCGTGCAGACAGGGACAAAAGTGGATTGTAGACGTTTGGAATCATTAACGGTGGCTGGTCGCTGCCATTGTTGGTGCCGTCTTTCTCTTCTGCAGGAGAAATGCGCCCTTGACTGCCGCCATTCGACGTTCTTATGTCGACACAAAAGTCGAGCGCGCCATTCGGACCTGTTGTCCGATGCGAGGCGGTGGTCGCTGCAGCAGCAGCAGCAGCAAGTGAGTTCGCCGGTGATACTAGTCCTGGTTTCGTGTAGTACCGTGGCGAAAGCGTGCTGCTGGAGAGGTGCAGCGCTTGTTGGGGGAGTTGTTGAGGCGCTGCTCTAGGTGTATCTGTCTCTGGAGGCGCCCGGTCGTCATCCAATTCTAACAGCGACAAACGATGATGATCTTCACGCTGCGCCGAAGGGCTTTTGATGGCCGCAGAGAGGCTGTTGCTGTGACTGGAGGAGTGTGATAGATGCGGTCCCACTGGCTGATGCCGGCCGTTGTGGGGAGAAGGTTCCACTGTGCCTTCTTCTGTGCTTTCTTCGCGGTGTGATGTTGTGTGATGCTGACGATCACCATTACGCTCGCCTTCACAGTCTGCTTCACTTCTGTTTCCTCGCACGTGCATCGTATCTGTGAAACCGGTGCGTCGTCCAATCATCGCTGCAGTGGTGAGTACCGCCGCTGTGGCAGGCATGAACGGACTTCCAGCGTCACCAACATGCGCCGAGCGTTGATGTTGAATTTGTGACGCCACCGCCGCCCCGTTAGTGATATGAAGCGTAAAATATTCCGACGCACCCTCAACAGTCACCTCCGCCAGTGAGGGTTGCGGTCGGATCACAAATGAGCCCCTCCTGCGGATTGCCGGAGCAACATGCGGGGGTTGTTGTGATGCTGCCGCCGGTGTGGTGGCTTCCGACAGTGGCTGTGACAGACCACGCCTTACGGAGGAGGATGAAACGGCCAGCGGTGAAAGCGCCGAATCCGAGGATGCGTCAGCAATCATATCGTCGTCGTCAACATCTTCAACGACGTTGCCTGCTACGCTCATATTTCGTTGTTGTTGTTGTTGTTGTTGATGATGATGGTTCTGCGCTTGAAGGGTGGCAACGATGTCCGCAAGGGACTGCTGCTGGTTGTTGATCAACGCGCCATTTTCGTCTGTTTGCGCAGCGACGGCGGCCGCCATAAAGAACATGTTCGAATTGATTTTTTTTTTTTGGAGCACGCTGTACGAGGAGGCTACCGTACCCAAAGTTGCCGCGGGAGAAGTTGCGATCGCTCTGATGCTTCTGGAAGGCGGAGACTGAGCTGCTCTGCCCCAGCCTGGGGGAGCTCACACCAGTCGGCGAGCTGCTTGTCATCGCAAAGGGCCGCTCAATTGCGTACTTGCCCGCGTTTGTTTTTGCGCGCTCAATCAAATCTGCAATGATCTTTTCGGCTTCACATATTGTCCGTGACGCGTGGTGCTCCAGGCGCATCGTTGCGAAAGAGCGTTGATGCACATGTCGAAGTTCTAGCTGCTTGCTGGCTGCTTCGTCTTCGATGTCTCTATTGCGAGCGTCGCCTGCAGCAATTTCATCTCGGAACCATTCTGAGAAGATTCTCACGGCATTACCTAGCGCGTCCCCGTCAGTGGTGATATTGTTGCGATGGTGGAAACCATTTTTGTTGGCGACGGATGCCACGTTGCTCTCCAATGAGTGACGAGCAGACCAGGAGATAGCGTACAGGAAAACGCCTGCAGCGATGAGATTGACTGCGGCAACTGCACCGAATATTGCTGTTGTCGCGACTGAGTAGTCGTGACTAGCAGTGGACGACAACGTTGGCACAAGTAAGAGCAGCGCATTGAGGCCGAAGGTGGCGGCGACCGTCGCTAAAGATGTTGCTTCGGCGATGGAAAGCCACCGCTCCGCCCAGGGCTTCGCGACGATGTTTAGCATCACCGAGGCAATCAGCACCCACGTCGCGAGCAGAGCGCGTGTCTCGTCCGCTTCGGGGACGGTAACAGCAAGCACAAGGAGCAACTTGCGGGCTAAGGACACGCACTCCCAGAACCACGTACTGTCGCGGTATCCACCAGTGACGAAGAAGAAGATGATCTTCGCTGCATGCATGTCGCCGCGGCACGTCCAGTCGCGCATCTTGAGGATGACCGCGGCGCAGAGGGCCGGCACGCCGAGGCCCACGGCCCCGAGGATGCCCCAGCTCAG
>CYKH01000391.1:6054-23114 GCA_001460835.1 Bodo saltans | reverse complement strand
GTGTGATGAATGTGGCGACATCCGTATTTGATCGCGTCGGTGGAAAGCGATGAATGTTGAGTGGCTGTGACGTTGAAATGTTCAAATAGAATCCATTTTTCATCATATCGTAAACGTATATGGATGTCGTTGGACTGACTTGGACTAATGGTTGGGCGCATGTTTGGGAAAGCGACGTACTATGGCGTGTACGCGAAGGCGTGTTGGATATTGTGCGACTCAATGAAGCCGAGTTTATGGTTGCTGATGCATTTCGACTGTTCGAATTGGATGTTTCGTTGGAGTGTGTTGCACCGGCAGATACTGTGCCGATGAGTGGCGAGCGTGACAGTGACGACGATCGTGAAGCTGTCGCATCAACGGTAGGCGCTGTGCTCGTTTTGGAGGGCGACAACATATGTGTCACTGTGCTGTCAATCGAACGCGTTTGGTTGTACGTTGCACTCAAAGTCGCGGACGGCGATGGTTGAAATGTTTTTGTACGTGCAGAAATGGAATGTGTGTTCGAATTCGATCGGGTTTGCGAAACTGTACGTGAACTTGTTGCGTCCACAGAGTACGAGGTTGAACGTGAAGATAGGAAAGACTCAGACGCGGTAATGGAAGCATTATTTCTTGAATTTGTGATGGAGGCAGACTCCTGAAATGAACTGGTAGCCGTCGCGGTGCTTGCGTTGTTACTGAACGACAGAGATGACGTGCGCTTTGTTGGGGATAGCACAATCGATGCTGATGCTGTGCCCTTTGTGTTGGAAACAAGCCACGATGCCGAGGTTGACACTGAAGACGTTCGGGTGAACGTCTTGGGGGGCGTTAAATACGTGATTGTGATCGCAGAAGTGTTCGTCCGCGTTGTATCATCGGTGAAAGATGCTGTTGGAGTTGGGGTAGGGGGCGGCGTGATCGTCCAGCTGTGAGTGGTGGAGAGATCTTCTGTGTGGGTTCGGATTGGTGGGATGGTGCCGGTTGTTCGCGACGATGTTAATGACAGCTTGGTTTTGGATATTGTGCTAGTGTGAGAACCAGTTGGGGTTGGGCCTGATTGAGATTCTGATTTTGGATTTAATGGGCAGTGCAAGCTGGGGTCCAAGAACGATTGCGCGTAGTAATGTGCCGATTCAGCTTGATATCGCAGTTGAGTGTCCGATATCCAACGACTTCTCCCAATTCTGGAACATGAAATGTCAACACGGTTGGAGGCGTTGAACACGAGCGGATTGAACACATTTCGAATGCCGTTTGTGAGATTCACGCCATCAAAAGTGAAATTTGTCCCTCTTGGCGCGGCCGACATGTTGAACAAGTATGGTGCATTGGGGAGTGTTGGAACACTTGCCCCACTGGAGTTGAATGTGGATACGCTTAGGTTAAACAAGGCGAATCGAACTCCTCGTGCAAGTTCGATCAACGAATGCAACGCAGTACCAGCAAACCCTGCGCCATAATCAACGAGAAGCGTCGATCGAAGGAACAGGAAAGACAGTCCGATGGGGGAGGCGGTGAAGCGAAACACTGGCAGCGTGGTTGAGGTAACAGACACTCTCAGAATATTCACAACAACCGCACCAAAAGCCACAGTGTCAACGTAGGATAGGAGCGGACTTTTGATGCTCATGGTCGAGTCGATCACATTTATCTCTAGTTTACCTCCTGCAGACGATGTGCTTGTGGTGCCGCCCACACTGTTGCTCAATGAAATCAAACTTGTTGGTTGACTTGATGATGAGGATCCCTGGTAAAGCTTCATCCCTAAGAGAGACACGACAACTGTTCTGATGGGTAACGGTGTGACGCTACCGATGGAGGATTGGAGATCAATAAGCGGACCACGAACATTCGCCGCCGCTGCAGAATCACAGACGGAGGATTGATCATCATTTGACGCTACATTGCAAGCGGTAACGTGATTCAGCAGCACAAGCACATTCACGTTCTGCGAGGCTGCTTGGTGATGCAGACCGATCATCGAGACGTACGGGACGACACCACTTGCATTCGAGGAAATGTTCACGCGAAGTGCGGTTGTGGATGAGGCACTGGCGGGCAACAAAGCGTTTAAGAATGAAAACCCAAGCTGAATGGGGCTGTTGTTTGGCGAAACGTATGTGGCGGAGTTCCGCAATGCAATATTTCCGATGTCAATGCTGATGGCACTACCGATGGTGGAGCTGTTCCACAGAAGTGCGTAAATCATTGGCATCGCCAGTGATTGCTGAAGGTAGAACGTTTGGTTAATTTGCGTGAAAAGAATCTGCTGAATCGCAACACGTACTGCCCCATTCGCCGCAGTTGAGCACCCTTCAACGACAGACGCAATTGCAAAGATTGAAGAATTGCTTTCCCACCACCCGGCCCTCCAGCCAGAGAAAAGTAGCGATGCTGCTATCGTTGCACGCACTGAGCCTATCGATGTTTGACCTGATATCGCAAACAAGCCGAACATCAATGGCGATGAGTATATTTCAACGTTCGATACCGTTATTGTCAGCGTGCCACCAAACTCTGATGCACCGTCGATGAAAATGAAAGCGGACGTGGGAAGTTCCAGGTGCGTCGTCGAAGCTGATGTACTGCTGCTTTCAGAAAATGTAAACGTCACATTGATGCCTACCGCACTGACATCAACGGCAACAGAAGTGTTGACCAAATGCAGCGCAGAAAGCGCCACTAAGCTGTTGTTGTTGTTTATGCTCGCCGTTTCTGTTGTGAAGGCAGGGACTGAGACTTGGAGCACGTTCATATTTATCATCAGTGACGCAGTTGTGGAAAAGGAATCAACCAAAACGGCCTCCATCGAAAGGGACGCATTGCTCAACAATGACAATGACGTTGAGTCAAAAGAACCATCACCAAACAGAAAACACGTTGATGTGTCCCACTTCACATAATTGAACGTGATCGTGCAGTCGTCAGGAGTGTCACCCATGACAACGTTTCTCAACACTGCGACGCTAACATGCACTTCAAGAAAGGAAGATCTACTTGAGTTAGAATCCGTCTTCGGCATGACAAGCGATACGTTGTTGAGCGTAAACTCAGAAGTCAGACCAGCAACATTGCTATCAATGATCAACGTGTTCTTGGCGTTAACATTGGAACAAACGAAGCTTCCAATGTAGATACTACGGCCGTTGCTCCTGCTGCTGTCATCAAAGTCTGAAGATGTTATCAAGGTAGAATTTGTAAACGATATGATGCTCCACAGGCGAGTGCTGGTGACTGTGACTTGAACTTGAAATGCTGAAACGTTCTTGAATTCAATCACACCTCGCATCACCGTGTTCGAAGACATGGCGGCTTCGGTGGCTTCCAAAGCGAACACAGGGTGGAAGTCTTTCACCACAAATGAAAAGCCGCTGATTGTGAGGTCAAGAGCAGTGGAGTCGTCGCTAATGTTCGCAACTTGAATTGCGGTCGGAAAGGACACTAGCGGTGGGAAGAAGGCCGCTGGAAGCGCCGCTGTGGTGACCGTGACATTGACGTCAATCAGACTGGTGGGACATAAAATGACTTCTGTTGCCTCCTCAATGTGCACCAACTGCAGGTTGCCATTCGTAGAGAGAAGAATGTGCTGAAGCAGTATGGTGAAGCCCACGGCATCTGTTTTCTCACCCAGCCAGAGGATTGACCCAATCCATCGGCTGTGCGAAATATTCATGGACAGTAAATTCAAGTATGAGTCCACCACCTGGGAAGTGGAGAATGCTGCACCTGCAGCTCCGCCGTGAATATTACTGAAGGTGATATTAGAGTTGCGAAGTGTGGCGTTGTAAAGTAGAAACATCATCCCTGATACCTCGATGGACGAAGAAGACATCACGGAAGAAGCTCCGGAGGAAGAAACCGCCGTCATCGACAACAACGTGCTCACTGTAATGATTAGGTTCAAATATGCACCGTTGGCTAAGAACATCATTGACGGAACTCCTCCATCGAGGTCAAAGCAAGTTGTGTTGTTCTGCTTCACGTTGTAGAAGTCCACGTTGGGTGTTTCAAAAGACAGACCAACAGAAGAAATTTGAACGTTTGTCACAGTTAGTGCGTTCAACATCCTTACGAGGGACAAGGGAGTGATTTCGTCGTCCACGTTTGTGATAGAAGATGGCATCGTAGCGTTCAAATTTGAAAGGGCTGTCCCTGAGCTCCAGCTAAGCTGCACATCTGACAATGAGATTTTCAGCTTTAGAACTGTCGAACAGTTTTGAAAATCGATCACAAACCCAACGAAAACACTCGTCAAGTCTGATGCGGTTGGTGAAAGAATCGACCGAGCGCCAAGGTCAATGTTAGCACTGTTCTGATCATGGAACTTTGTGAGTGACTTGCACACAGAAGAAGAATCGAGCGGTGAATATCCTACCCTTGACCATACACCACTACTACCGTTGCTGCTGCCGTCGTCAACATGGATACGATACATTGTTCCACTGAACATAATATGCGGAGCAGATTTGATCTGAACATGCTGTGCAGTGAGAGCCGAATTTTCAAGCGAAGATTCTAGAACCCATAACATGGCACCGTTTACAAATGAAAACACAGAGGCCTCGGTGGAGATTGAGACGTTGGTCAATGTAAACGTTAAAAATGATGCGTTGATGTTTGGATAGAGTGAGCTGATTCTCGCCGTGATTTGAAAATTGTCTTCGGATGTATTCTTGACGACAACGATGGAGGTCGAGACGATTAGCAGCGAGCGTGCTGTTGCCGTCCCGACAAAAACAAAATATTCGTTTGACGAGATGGAAGAGTCTTCGGATGGGGCAGCGACAATGGTAGATGTTACAATGAAGGAAAGGTTTACAACGGTAATGAAGGTGTTGTTGAGTGATTGCATCAGCAACAACGGTGCCACTACGGACCATTTGCCTGTGAGAAAAGACGACGATTTGTCGTCGTTGCTGCATACACTCCACCCGTAGTACGGGGATTGTACAATGAGGTCAGACGCAGCAAGCGATGTTCGTTGAATTGTGATGACACTATTTGACAGCTTCCCAGCCAGCAAAATCGCGCCATCTACATCTACAGGGGTCGTCGTCGTCGTACTTGGATCTCCGTTGACAAGAAATGCAACTTCACTGCAAGACGAACCTTCGCTGCTGCTGCTGCTGCTGCTGCTACTATTGGTTGACGCCCAATTTACTTCCCACTGCGCGAGGCGATGACTGACATCGCTCAGGGTCATGCTGAAATCAGATAGTGATGCAAGCAGACCGTACACAAAAACACTTCCAGTTGAGCGCCGTGCTTGTGAGAGTGAATTTCCTAGCAAATTGATGGCAGTTGTCACGTTTCCACACGATGCGTTGTTGTTGTTGAAGTCGCTTGATGGATATGCTAGCAAGATTCTCCTGACCGTAGAGGTGGAAACATTCGATAGCGTCAAGGTCAAAGAGTTAAAAGTGGATGCGATATCGCCTAGGTGCAGAAGGTGTGAGGGGCTGTTGCCAGTCCCACTGCTGCAGTTGCTATGATCAACTGACAACGCCATCGACGTTTGCGACATGGATATGGTGATGTTCCGCCACGACGCGGGCGCCAACGATGCCGCACGGATCACAGAAACTCCGCTTGCAGTTACCATACTGCAGTTTTGGAGCACAAAGGTACTATTTTCAAGCGTTGAACCTTCGATTTCGATGGTAAAATTCTGCGTCACCACCACTGATGTGAGGGACACATACGCACCACCTAGCACGTCATCTTGAACGACAATATGTAGCGCGTCTAAAGTTGCTCCGTCGAGGGTGTAGAGTTTAGAGGTTGAAGAAACCTCTACCACAACTGTCGCCGCCGCACAACAAAACATTGTTCGACTGGGGGCACCATAAAATAGGATAAGGGCATACGCAAGAAGAACGACGATTTGGTGGTTCATCGGACTTTTGCACACAGGTGGGAAACGAGAATTAGAATGAGAGAGAGAGAGAGAGGAATAAAAATAAATCTATCAGCCGTTTACAGGGAAATCTACTAATGTTTTCCCTTTGTCGAAGGAGAGCAATAACACACAGGTATATTTCAAGACACTTGAGAGACGATGTAGATGAAGCGAAGTCAAATACTCAGATAATCGGTACAGAGAATCGACACACAAAAATACCCTCTCGATTGAACGCGTGCTGTATCTATTTGGAAAAAGGGAATGGAACAAACAACAACAAAAAGAAAAGCATGATGCTTTTCTTAGTTTCCTTCCTTCTTGATCATAGAATGAACGGGATCACTGCTTTGCGATTGAGCTGCGCATACTTCTCCTTGAACGTATCCAAGTACCATTGATGGTGCTTCACGCCGCGAGGGAATGTATTGCTAAGCGTGTACAAAAAGAACGAAAGTCCAACAAGGCTGGCGGTCGTGCAAATGCATGCACCGGAAAGTCCAGCCGCAGTGAAAGCATATCCAAGCCACTCCACGCCTTCACCAAAGAAATTCGGGCAGCTGATGAACTCAAAGGCAAAACCACGAGGGATAGAGTAAGAACCTTTCGCAGTACGATGGCGCAGTGCCACCAGTGCGTAATCAGACTTCATGTTGATGAACATACCGCTGGCAAACAGAAGGATTCCAACAATAGTCACAATCGCGGGTGGTGAACAGGGATTTTCAAGTAAATCGGAGAACTTCACTTCTCCAAACAACTTCGGTGCAAATCGAATCCACGCCGATGCTTGCAATGTGCCATTAAAACTGCAGTACGCATTAGCAAGCAGCATAATGTGGATCGGAGTCGGGCTACGAGGTTGAATCATAAAAGGGAAGATCAACGTACGATGAATGTAGTGAGTCGTGAACAGTGCCAAACCAATGAACGCGACACAAGGTGTGGCATACACGCCAGCAATCACTGCATCCAAAGGATCAAGCACAATATCGAAAAGGGACTTGCTCGATGCTCCCCCCACTAGGGCAAGGTGAAACGCCACCGCAGCGAGTGTTGGCATTTCTTGCAAAATCCACGCCGCGCGAGTGTCCATAACAACGGGAACGATCGTGTCAGCGGAGTAACGACCGTATGGAGCGTGGCACACGGTGACAGAGAGCAGCGTCAGAAACGCCATCGCAATGTGAATGTAGGCGGCATTTTCGAGAGCTTCTACCGAACTAATGATGTTCGAAAAAACGACGAGAAGAATTGCCGTTTGAGTCACTGCAATTAGCCCAGCGAGCGGCGTTTTGAGAAACATTTTGAGCGATGCGATTGTTTCTTTACTTCGTTGGATGCTGCAAAGCTAATAAAGAAGAATACACCAGCAAGGAATCTCGCTAGCAAATGTCAATGAGTCTAGAAAACGATTTTCTTTTTGACACTATGATGAATAGAAAAAGGTACAAAAATCATTGAAGTGTACAAATGCACTTTGAAAAAACACGTGACTTCCTCATCCTCTTTGAGCGCTCATTCCGTTGGACGTGTCCATTGAACCTTCTTGGTGATTGTGTTGAAGTAGTAACTCCTTCCGTCGGCGGGGGCGACCAACTTCCAATTAGGAGGCAATGGTGAACCATCCGCAGTTGCTAGCGGTACCGGTGCTGTCGCAGTTGATGCTGATGATGATGACGGGGCTGTTTGCTCTTTCGGGCTGCCTGCGTTGTTGCGATCTAAATCAGTTTCTTCAATTTTCCATGTTGTCTTCTTCAGAGAAGAGTTAGAGTAATACGTTTTCCCGGATGGATCATTCTTTGCGATCCATCCCAACGGCGATGCGACTGTTGTAGTAGCTGCACCTGCGGCAGGGCCTACTGCACTCGATGCGGCAGCAGCTGCAAGGGGCACCGTCCCTGTGGGGCTCTGTTGTTCTGTTGAAGCAGAGAGTGTTTCAGCAATTTTCCATGTTACCTTTTTCGTTACAGGGTGGAAGTAAAACGTCTTCCCTGAAGAAGGATCTTGTTTCGCTACCCACCCTTGGCCAGGTGCAGCGAGTGGAGTCACCGCTGGGGTAACAGTCGTGTTCTTGTTGTTGCTCTTGGAGTCGAGGTCTGTCTCGGACCTATTCCAAGTCGTTTTCCTTGTTTCTTTGTGAACGTAGTACGATTTGCCGCTGGCTGCATCGGGGACTTCTCGCCACAAAGGAGTGGACAATGTTGTCGACGGAGTCATGCTGCTTGGTTGAGGCTGAGCTGGCGTCACTTGGGGAGTTGCAATTCCTTTCGCTGCCTCGAGTGCGATGCTTTTGTCTTGCTGCTGGATTGGGACGTCCAGTGGTAGCTGGGCTCGGGGATCTCTGGCGTTGTTGCTAACAGAAGCCGCAGGCACGGCCGGAACAGATTGGGTGAAAGGGGTGCTAAACATGGGAGATGTTGGCGTCAGGGGACTAACGCCTCCCGAGGTAGTCTCGTGCCCATTTGACGGGCGGTTGAGCACTTGCACTGCGACTGCTGCTGCTGTATTCTGCACAAGGGGAGGCACCACCACCACTGGGGTTGCTACTGTATTCTGCACGGTGGTGGGATTGTGACTCACTAGGGTCGCAGTAGAATTTGTTCTGCTGCGGGGCCCTGCTGCTGGGGATGCAATGGACATCGAAGGCGTTTGCGCTTCCAAAGGTGGACGTGACGGTTTTGGAATGGGAATCGTACCATATCGTAGCGTAGACATCAGCCTCGCCTCAGCGGCAACAGCGGCATCGAGGTCGGTTGCTGAAATTGTTTCAAAGATAGGTTGGGCTGGTTGATTCGACATTCCACCAGTTGCTGTATTGAGGTGATGAGGATATCGCGACTGGATGATGCCGCCGGCCCCATCCATCACCGCGTTCCCTAATACCCCAGGTTGCTGCGAGGAGGACGGACCACCACCACTTCTTGTCTCTTCATCGTACTTCAATGCTTCAAAGTCAGCTTCTAGCGCTAATAGCCTTTTGATTTCGTCCACCAAAGTAAGATCCTCATGATGGTTGTGTTGAGGGGTAGGAGATTCTTCAGGAGATTCAATTGCAACTGGTGTGGGAATCTCTGCAAGCATTCCTTTCAGCCGCGCCACTAATTGTGTTTGCTCGGATGAGAGAGGTGTTGAGACTGCTCCTCCTGGTGCTCTTGGCTGCGGTGATGGATAATGACCACCTTGGTGATAGTGGCGAAGAGCAGCTGCTTAGTGGCGAAGAGCAGCTGCTGATGATAAGGGAGTGGTGGCGACATGCGGGGCAACACCGCGAGCTCCTGCAGCAGGGCTAAGGAAAGAGTCTGGTTGTGATCGTGCGAAACGATCTTTCACGGACGCTTTGATGTCCTCGTCAGCGGCTGTGTATTCTGCTTGACGTAAATACGCTCGCCTTTTTCGGTCTCTCTCTTCGAACAAGTCCTCGAGAAGCCTTTCACGCTCTAACGTCGACTGTTGAATCGTATCCATGTAATGTTGAATCCGCGAGGAGCGATCGAGGTAAGCATCCACATGCGTGGAGGTTGTGCGGGAGAACGCTGTCGCAGCACCACTCGACGCGGTTGAGAGGTACGACAATGAAGGCATGCGTTGTTGATGTTGTTGTTGCTGGTGCGCTGCTCTTGCAGAAAATACACCATCACTGTGATCGTTGTTCCGTCCACCCAGAGACCCAGTTCGATAGAACGGGGATGAGCTGTAATACCCACTAGCGGATGGTGAAAGAATATTATGACCTGGACGATGATGATGATGATGATGCATTTGACCACTTTCTTCACGCACGATGGCCGCGGCTCCAGTTGAATCGCTGCGAGACGGGACGTCAGGTGGGGGTGTTCGCGTGGGAGGAGGAGACTCGCTATCGAAGCGAACCCCACGTCTCGCGGACGCAGATGTTGTTGCAGATGGTACAACGGGAGATGGACTCTGGAATAGAATTGTCGCGTGAGGAGTTTGGGGCGTTCGATACACACCGGCTGGTGTACTATCCCACTCAGGACGCGCAGGAGCAGCTGCTGGACTGCTGTTACTGTGAGATAGAGATGGCTCCGTTTTCTTCTGCCTTTCGCGTGGCGACGATTGTTTTACGGGGACAACGGCGTTCAATGCGGGTGATTGATGAGAGTCCCGAGATTGTGCTGTCAATGTGTCAGTGCTGTGGCGCCCAATACTGCTTCTGGACGATGATGGGGCACCCGAAACATTCGCCGTCTTGTTTTTCGCACCTGATTCAAGTTCTTCTCCACGATCTTTCTTGAAGATGCTGATGGAGTGCAAGAAGTGGTCCAGCAGAAGGGTGTTTTCGAACATGAGCAATAGACCATCGCGGCCAGTTTCACTGAGGCGGTGAATCACAACAGAATTCTTGCCGTTTCGTTCCAGCAAAAGTGGGTCAGTTGGATGGAATAGTGTCTTCATATTCAATTTGGCAAGCAGTTGCTGCTGCTGCGGCGGCGGCGATGGTAAAGGAGTAGTAGCAACACTGGCAGAGGATTTTGCTCGAGAGGCGGTGGATGCGTTCGACGCCGTTTCGATTGAAGCAAGTGGAAGTTTCGACAACGATTCCGTTGCACGCTTAACAAGCAGTTCATCGCCTACAATTTGAATTGTGCAGAGGTGAGGTCCATTTTTCTGTTTACGCAGAATACCATCAGCGTAGATTCGATTCCCTTGAGACGCCATCACAGCAATCGTGTGCTTCCACTTTCCTAAGTAACCTGGGAGCATGACGTAGATTAGAAAAAAAAGAAAGAAAGTCACAAGGAAAAAATAACATCCAGAAATTCTGTCGTTGATTTTGACGTTGACCACGAATGAATTAAGAGATTCGCTGTACAGTACAAACGTAATAATATTCCACATTTTTTCGGCAAAGAAACTCAACGCTGTTTCATTCGCCGGTGCCGCTGCATATCTTTCCAAGCAAAGAAATTCTTGAGGTGTGGATCTTGGCGTTTGTCAATAACATTATCGAGCATGCTATTGTTTCCCTCATTCCTACTCATCGCAATACCTGAAGGCATCATTTGAGAGTTCTGCGAAAAGGGCTGTGATTGCTTCTTCAATGGAGATGACGACGTACCGTTATGCTTTGACTGGATGGGTGATACAGGAGATCCAAACACAGACGCTCTGGAGACACTTTGCGACCTTCCCGGAGATGCCGACATGGCACGCGCAGGTTGATATGCAGACGATGTTGAATTGTCTTTGGTGGCTCCACCTCCTCCTCCGCGAAGCAACTCGAGCTTGTTTGTCAACTGCGTGATCATCATGTCCTTACGACGACAATCTCCAGAAAGCTCCGTGATACGTTGACGGGCTGTGTCCAATTCCAACGCCAATGTAGTGACAACTTGAATGCGATCCGCTTCGACTTTGTTCAGCTGAGTTTGCATTGCTTCAATCTTCTTCTGAGAAGCTTCTGCTGTCTCCCGCAGTGTTTCGTTCGCCTTTCGAGTTTCGTTCACATAAAGTTCTTTTTCGCGCTCAAGTCGACGAATACGCTGCAGACGGGTCCGGTAAGGTACCTGCAGTGAGATGTGCATGAGTTCTACAAATTTTGTCTTTTGGCGCGCGTCCACTGCTTCAAGAATGGCAGCGTTTCTTTCAACGATAATTTTACTGATTTCTTGCTGCAAGCGTTGGATTCGAGTGTTCGCACTTCGAAGGCCAAATTCCAGTTTCATTTTCTCACTCCATGCTTTCGCTTGCCCAGCAGCAGATGCTCCTGGCGCTGCTCCACCTGATGGTGTGATGCTTGGAGTGACTGTGCCACTGGTTGCGTTGTGAGCGGCGTCACCGTGCTGCAGAGGTGGCCGTAGAGCACTGCTTGGCCTTGACGTCGCTTGTGCACTCGAAGGACGGCTGCCATTGGCAGGTGCGAGAGTCGACGAGGATCCATTACGAGCAGAAACAGCAGGTGGAGGAACAACAACAGGGCCATCATCATTATCTTCTCCAATTTCAAAGGAATCTTCCTCAGCGAGAAGTTCTCGAGGGGACGTGGAGTTTCCGTTGCTAGTGCGTCGCCCAGTTGACATCACACGATGCGCGGAGGATGCGCGTCGACGTTTCAAAATAATGGCTCGCTGACAAGGACGTTGTTCTTGCATGTTGTACTGATCAAGAATGTTCTTTAAGTACGTGCAGTTTTCTTCAAGCCCACGGAAATCTACTTGGAGCTTTTTGTACATATCAGCGTCGCGACAAAGATCGTCAGCTTGGAGCTGCAGTTCGTAAATACGGCTGTGCTTCTTCCACACAATGTCGGCAGCTAGATCCAATTCTTTCGTGTAGAACAGTTTTTCCTTCTCAAAGAGCTGACGTTCTAGCGTCAATGTCGCTGCCGCTTCGCGCAGTTTATTGCGATCGTTCGTGTCCACTGCAGCGGCCATCAGACGTTGGAATTGATCGCTCAAGTTGTCCAATGATTTTTTGGCGGCCAAGCTTGCAGGCTTGATGTCGTACGGGGGATGTTCAGCGGGAAGGGGGACATCTTTACGGAGTGGCAGATCGAGCATCTTGATACTTTTGTCGCCAACTTTTTGACGCCGGCGAACTTCATCGCGAGAGAAATACTTATCAGGGTCAATGCACTCGATGGCTTCGCGAACATGCTCAAGATGAAACGTATCGTTGTCGAGTGCAACTCTAGTTTCTTGAAGCAGCGCTTCCGCCTTGTTGTATTTGTTTGTCACTTCAGATAATTGATAACGCTTCAACGCGAGCGATTTGGTAAGCGCCTCGAGGTCTTCCGCCATCTTTTGAGGATTGTCAAATTGTTTGGATCGCCGACGAGAGCCTCCACTAGCAGGACGCCCATTGTCGTCTTGAGCATTTGTGTGACTACTGAAGGACCTAGGGCTGGTGTCGCTTACGTTGCCTCCGACAAGCGGCGAACTTGAACGATATTTACCACTGTTCTCAGCGCCGAAAGGAACGTCATCGGGTGGGTGGGTTGCTGAGCCCGAGGAAGGAATTGGTGGTTCCGACGGAAAGGCGACGAAGGTAAGCGGTGAGTCCCCACGCAACGGAGGCTTAGACGTTGACCCTGCACGACCGGCAGTGGGTGACGTTGCCCCGGAGACAGGTGAGGCCACCGTTGCCATCACCGGAGACGATGCCTCATCCATGATTGAGGTGTCATCTCGCTCTTGCAGTGGTGAAACACTTCGGTGGCTTGCTTCGTTGTTCACGGTAGGGGTGCTTTGCTGCTGCTGCTGGGCACGGATGATGCCTTCCAATGTATCCAAGTCATCTGTTGTAACATACAACAGTTCTTCAGAGGAAGGGTTCGTTCGCAAAAGAAAAATGCTTTCGAGTAGAATTCGATCTGTTGCGGCGGCACTTTTTTCGTCGCTGCTTCTACTACGCGCGCCCACAGACGACCAATGTTCTCCCATCTTTGTATTGCATAGAACGGCGGTCAGTGGCCAGACCCGCAAGGGAGCGACTTCCTGTTCGCTTGATGATGCGGAAAGACAGCTCCGCAGTTCTCTGAGGACAGTGGTCAGCCAATCGCTGTGAAACGCACTGTCGACTTGATCAAGAAGAATTTTCACGATTGCCGCGCACTGGATTGTCAAAGTCTCGGTAACTTTGTTCCCTGGACGTTGGGTCCCCACCAGTTTGTTTGTGATGCCGCTAAGGAGCTCCGCGGTAGTCTTCGACTTTTTTCCGCCAGTAATTTTGGCGCTCAGCGCTTTCGACTTCATCGGCCAGAGGCCATGAGCGTGGAGCATCATCATGATTGGCGCCATGTCGACGAGCGAAGCGAACACGTCGCTTGTTGGGAACGCAGCGCATGCAACGTCAGAAAAGTGTAACTCGATGGATGAAATGGCGGAGTGGATGTCTTCATCAGTGGCTCCTATCGCTGCCCGTTGCTTCGTTGCGGCGTCACGATGGTTTGCATCGACGCCATCCTCAAAAATGTCGTCTACCAAATGCAACACAAGCTTCCAAGCAAGTTTTCGGCAAGCGGCGGAGCTGCCATCGTCACACAGAGCAATGATGCTGAGGAGGTCCGCCAGCTGTACTCCGTCGAACTTCCAGGGAGACAACTTTTGCTTTGCGTCATGCAACGGGTCATCTGCGTCGTCGTCTTTGTCGTCTTGCTCCGTGGTTGTCGTTGAAAGAGCAAACCAGACAAGCAACTGCAAGGCAAGAGCAACCACCGGCTTTGCAGATGACAATGTCATGATGGACTCCTCCGGCTGGAGCAAGTCGAGCACCGCGACAACAATGACGGAACACGGAGATGCAGTGCTTTCACTATCAGACCTCTTCTGAACTCGGTCAGAAAACAACCTCACAACGCCTTCCATCACATCGTTTGCTGCTGGTTGGCCTGTACCGCTGAACGTAATCAGCAGCGACATCACACGAGAGTGAAGGGAACGGAGCGCTTCGTGGAGGACGTTCGCATCAACAGCAACGCGTCGAACGCTAGCCATTTGCTGTTGAATGTAGTGCATCCATTGCAGAGCCCATGTCATGTTTTGAATGGACTCTGAGCTTGAAACAAACACACCAGGCGCATCCGTTGCAGCAGCATGCAGTGATCGGAGTATTGTGACACACCGAACAACGGAGAATGATGCTTCTCTGGCCACTGCATTGTGGTTGGTGTTGCTAGAGTTGTTGAGCCTACTTCGTGCTGCGGGATCTTTGCTTGGGGTTCCAACCATCACAACATCGTCATCATGAGTTTGGAGCTGCGATGACTGCACTTCATTAGAGGTGGGCGAAGAGATGAACTTCGCGATGATCATAGAGAGTGTCACTGCAGTGGTCTGCAGAGCGGCCTTTGCTTGTCTCGAGGCGTCGACGAGGTCTATTGGTGACGCACCTACAATGGGAGCACATTGTTCAAGGCCTAGCAAATAAGGTGCCAAGTCTTCGCAGATGGCAGGCACGATGGACTGCAAGCGACTTGTCGCCATTTGATCCAGCGCACTTGGAACGGCCATGATCATCGTGGATGCGGCAAAATCATGGCCAAGTGTCTTTTGGAACACTTGCATAGCGCCATCAGCAAAGCCCTCTGCCAAAAACGAGGCAACGACTTTTGTATCCGTTTTATCGAGGCACTCTACAGCTTCCATGATCATAGGAATCATCAACAGCGCTTTCAAAGAAGAATGCAGTTCGCTTTGAATTTCCATCTTGCTCTTCATGACAGACCGCGAGTTGAGCGGGCTACCAGAATTTGGCGATGTGGACGAAGGAGAGCTGTTCGTGTTATTGCACGAGAAAAAGTGAGTTGACAAAATGGAGTGAAGGAGCATTTCTGTGAGTATTTTTCGGTGCTGGAATACATCAACGACACCGCTATCGTCGTCGTCATCTCGACGCTTCTTTGCGTCAGAGAAACTCTCTAGTGCGGCAGTGAGAGATGACGCAAGAGACAAGCAGCAGCTTAATGTGACGCCTTCCTTGTGATCAAGATCTACATCCGTCGCTGATGTCATAGTGGAGGTTGCCGACGCGGCGATAGCGAGCGCTTGACCTGATGATGATGATGCTGCGGCATGGATCGTTGCCCAGTTTGGAATGCTTGAAAAATTATCCGCTAAAGACATATTTGTGATATTGCGACGAAGTTCGCGATCAGCATTGCACGCGACTGCGGCAAGCGCAGAAAGGAATTTTGTTGTGTTCAACAAGAGTGAAAACAGCGTTCCGATGTTGTTCGAGGACAGCAACATCTTGATCTCACGCTTGTTCTCGCCGACTTCGCCGCCATTCTCTGGAGACCCATTATCGCTTGCAAGAAGTGCTTCGTCTGGGTCAGATACTGCGGCAAGGGCGTTGGAGATGGTCGAGACCAGGTACGTCGCTGAAGAAAATTCTGAACTGATCGATGAGAGCTGTCGAGCTCCGCTGAGGATGGGCACCAGCCGCGAGCTGCTGACAGGGGAGGATGAATCGCCAACAGTTTCTGCAGTGACATCAGTGGAGACTGACTCGGCGGCAACGAGCGATTGCAGTGTATCATTGATGAGTGTGCTAGCAAGTACAAGAACCTGTGGTGCCAAAAAACGAGCTGGTTTTGTGGCGCAAACAATCGATAGTAAAGGTGGGATCCACTCAACACGAAACATGCGTGGGTGTTGTAATGTGAAGGCCGCAGCACCACCACCGGTGGTGGTGACAGCGGCAGACTCTTCCGTGATAAGAAGCGGCGAATTGTAGACGGAAGTTTGACGCATGTCAGATCCTATCGCAGCTTCTTGACCGGATGCGCCTTCTGCTGCCGCTTGAGCTACTTCTGCTCCAACAGCATCCGAGGCTTCACTTCGTTGGGTCACGGTAACGGTTGCAAGAAGTTTGCCATCCACAGAAGATGCCTCTTGCTCTTCAAAATGTTTTCTCTGAGTCTTATCCAAACGGATAAGTAGCACAATATCGTTGGCGGTGAATATTTCAGCTGAGTCGTGTGCAAGGAGCATGAGAAGATTACCATTGGCGTTTGAGATTCTATGATCCAGAACGCCAAACTTCTGCTCGAGACCAATCAGTGCTGGTACGATGTACCGACGAAGTGCACCACCTTTCTTGACAAGGTACGGCACGACCGAAGCCGCGTGTCGTTTGGAATAGTTTGCGAGAACAGGGATCAATTTGGCGGCCTCGGCAATGTTTCCTAGGACTTGAACGACACCACCTCCCTCTTCATCTTCTACTCGGACGAATGACTGAGGAGAGAGCGGTGACGAGGTTGAAGGAGACGTCGCCTCACCAGTAGCAGTTGGAGTGAACCTCACCAAGCGCCCCAACACAAAATCTACAAATCGTGTTGGGTCCTGAAGGGATCGCTCGGCGATGGCAGCGGTTGCTGTCCTCGTCCTCGGAGTGTTGTGCATCGGTGGAAGCCCTTCACCTGATGACGCCCCACCAGCTGCGGCACCTCCGGAGGTTGCTGATGTGCCCCTTGGCGTGGTGATGCTGTCACTGCAGACGCTTTCACGAGTATTGCGACTGCTGCGCATCAGTGACGCTGCAGCATTTCGAAAGCGCTTCCCAGGGGACGATGACGCACCTGTTACTCCTAGGATTGAGCGAAGAAATGTTCGTCGTGCAACAGTCGTACTTAAAAGGTTGCTGGTACCACCTGTGTCATTCGGTGAGTCTTCTCGTTGAGTGGTGCTACCAAGCATTCCCAAATCCC
>CYKH01000386.1:13721-26907 GCA_001460835.1 Bodo saltans | reverse complement strand
GGCCCGATGGAGGGAGGTGTACGGCTCCATACGTACAAGAAGGTGCAGAACGCTGGACGGTGAGCTGTACAGTGCTGCGTTGTGATACGGCTGTTGCAACGCATGCATACGAACCTCATGATCGTAGTCAACGTCATTGTCAGATGCGGTTGCCGCCGCATGCTCAGCATCTTCACGATGTTTGTTTAGCACCGCGCGCATTTCCGTGAAGCGCGTTTGCAAGATACCTCGTTGTCGGTCTGTCTGAGCGCCCACCGGCCACCTGAGGTCGCGAAATGAAGCGGGGTTCGTGAGGTCCAGTGCACTGCTGTGATAGTCTGCAAGGATGATCGGGAAGATGGGATATTGGCTAAGGTCCTGCACACTACGTCCCGCTAGTGTGTTGAGCCGCATAAGATATTCGAAGTTGGTCATGGATCCCCGAGTCCACAGCTGCGCAAGTGCAGCGGCCTCTGAATAGCGCTGATCGGCAGCAGACATCGGAAAGGTGTCTTGTTGCTGCTGTGGCTGCTGCTGCTGCGCACCTTCAAGGACACTCCACCTACGCTGTGTGCGATGCGCACTTGCGAGTTGCTCCGGTCCACTAGAGGGGTTCTCACAAGCCACACGTTAGTCTACTCTGCGCAGAAGGCGACGTCGAAGCAGTTGTTTCAAGTTCTCTTGGTGAAGTGGCACGACTACGGAGTCGTCGTAGCGCCACGCTGCGTACGCCTCCGCCTTGGGGCCCCTCGTTAGGGCGTGAAGGCTGTTCACGGTGTATTTGCTTGCTCCGGCGTAAGGACGGTTGTCTGGCAACACCAGCCAGGAAAGCGACGACAGAAGTTCCTGGTCGTACCACTGCGCTGCTTCACTTTCCTCGTCACTATCTTCGAACGCTTGCGCGATACCGCCACCAATTGTCGCTGTACCCCCGAGAGATGCGCACGACGCAAAATGATCACCATAACCCAAAGCTGCGTCGTCGACCACCTTGTGCCACGCCTGATGCAAGTACCCGGCGCTGGTAAGATACAACTGAGCTGGCCACGCAACAAGCCCAAAGACAATTTCTACCTCCATGTGGACGAGCACCACGCCAACATCACGACGTGTTTCACTGTCGCTGGCGGCCCATTCCGTCGAAGCTTCTTCATGTCCGTTGATAAGACTCGCGTGATTGCTGAGATCTCGAATTTGATCAAACGTGCTCGCACCTCCTCCGCCGCGCGCAGTGGACGGTCGCGGTGTACAGAGAGCAGTGGACGGTCGCGGTGTACAGAGACTTCGTGGAGTCGGCTGGATGCTATTGGAGTGCGTCTGACGCGACATTCGCACGGAGGTTCGCCCAGCTAACTTGCTTGCGGTGTTTTTGGACGACGACGACGCAATAGACTCCGGGAGAAGAAATACAGATACCGTTGGGCAATAGTTCTCCCAGGACACTTCCCGCAGTCCTCGATGTCGAAGGCATCGTCGCATTAAGGAGGAGGAGGATGCTGGCGGACGAAGCGACTCTCCTTGGGTGGCGGCGTTTGCCGCTGTTCCTCCATCTACAGCTGCTGTGAGGTGATTTGTTGTAGCGCTCCTCGTCCAGCAGTCAAAAGGGCCTCCGGTGCGTCGAATACGTCGAAGTAGTGTTTGAAAGAGGGTCTCAATCGCAGGCGTCAGTTTCAGACTCACCTTTTCCCGCTGCCCAGATGACGAGGATGGGGGCCTCACGACCCCTCCAGCGGCGGCTGCTGATCCCTCTCGAGTATGAAGGGATGGTATGTTCAAGGTTGGTAGCAACTTACTGTGCAACTCAAGGCTCGTGGGAGGGCGCGATTCTGCTGGTTCTTGCGGCAAAAGAGACGCATTATTCGTTGTGGGGCTTGTGAGGGACAACGGAGGGCCTTCATCCAATAGCGCTGATGATGACGCAGGTTCGATGATGCCCCGGGAGGGAGTGAGTTGCGACCAAATCTCTTGCTCAATGCGGCCCTCCAGCGGCGGCTGCTGATCCCTCTCGAGTATGAAGGGATGGTATGTTCAAGGTTGGTAGCAATTTACTGTGCAACTCAAGGCTTGTGGGAGGGCGTGATTCTGCTGGTTCTTGCGGCAACAGAGACGCATCATTCGTTGTGGGGCTTGTGAGGGACAACGGAGGGCCTTCGTCCATGAGCGCTGATGATGGCGGTTCGATGATGCCTCGGGAGGGAGTGAGTTGCGACCAAATCTCTTGCTCTATACGGCGCTGTCGATTGAACGCTTCCTGAACGCGCAGCACCACCTCAACCGGGCAGGCATTGCGCGACACATGCAGCGTATCTCCAGCTGCGACAGCAAAAAGACGTTGCAGAGACTCCCAGATGTCAGAGCGCACAATAGAGGAAAAGAAGTATTGGACGTCCACCTTGGATTTTGACACCCACGAAGCGAGGGAACTTTCTGCGTTTGCAGATCGGCCCAGCAAACGTTGCACGGGCTCCCAAAACAACCCGAGGCCTCGATGGAGCACTCGACATAATTCTTTCAGATCCGCGTCGTTAAGGTGCCACGTGGGGTCTTCATCGCTGGTGTAGTTCAAATGGTGCCGTGAGGAGGACGATACGCTGCTTCCGGTGCTGCGACGATGCGCGCCGCTATTGAACGGGTTCAGCGACAGGGTCACACAGACCTCACCGAGCAGCATCGCGGCGCACGGGGGGATGCTACCTTGATCCCTTGCGAAGACCATGGAGCTCGCGCGCCTGCGCTCTTCACACGAAAACAAGAGGATCTGGGTGATGGTATGGGTGATAAACCGAAGCGGTGGGGACGAGGCGTTGATCCCTCGTGCCTGTGTACTACTCGTGGAGGAAACACGGCTTTGATGAGCTGCCTTGGTGAAGGAGTCTGTCAGCACAGTCTTCAATGGGAGAAGCGCTTCCTCCAGTTGGCGATGAGGCTGCTCTCGCAGTGTCACCAAGGCGCATCGAGCAATATTACTCAAGATGGTCAACGTGGACCTGGCCTCCAACAACACACCAAAGGCGACAGATTCGGCCTCATCTACTATTGCTGAGGCGCAATCTGAGCGAAGAAACGCTTGCAGAACTTCTTTATCGTGATGAACCAGCGACAAGATTGACAAGCACGCCGCGAAGCATGCACTCCCCTTTTCATCCTCATCCGCAATCACATCTTGATACAAATATGGCTGCGCAACGAGAACATCTGCCATGTAGCACAGCGGGATCATGCGCTGCGCTATACGAGCAGCAGCGGGCTTGCTCCCTGTAGGGGGAGACACGCGCACACTTCTACGAGGAGAAATGCTACGGTTGCCTTCATGAATCACATCATGGCGCGGCGACGGGGACGACGACGACGGAGTCGTTGTAACAACAGGAGCAGCAGTTGCGCTGCGTGGCATCGGACTGGAGTAGGTTCCGCGACTGCCACGCCCCAACGACGGACTCCCCACACGGATAACCTCGTCAATGCCAAACCACACCAACTGCATTTCCGACGCAGTCCATTGTATCATCAGAGCTGCGGTGGCAGGCCCATCGTCGCCTCCTCCTCCGCCATGAGAGGAGGCACTACTACTGGTCGTGGTGGTGGAGTGAGACAGCTGAGATGCCATGGACGTGTTCTGCGGTGGTGAGGCGGCAGAAGTACTTGGGGTGCAATGCTGCTCCGGGGCGCGGGATGCATCCATTAGGCTCAGCACAACATGCCATAACAAGATCCAGGACGTTTCTGGGAGGCTTGCAAGGACACGACCACAGCACAAACCAAGAATTTGTGGGATCCGTTGCTTGTCAACGGCAGCTACTTCAGGTGAACTTCCTCCAGCTGTTGCTTTGCTGCGATGTTGATGAGACTCGTGCGCATAGATTCGAGCTAAGGAGTGCAATGTGACGGGGTTCAAAAGCATATCGGCCGCAGCCGCGCCATCACGGGATGCGATACATACTGCAATCGCTTCAAGCACGTCACGAATCACAATTCTCCATGCGATGGCGTCTGTGTCTGGGTGAAGTTGAAGTTGCACGTGTGCAACAGATGACGATGTCATGCTAGTGTTGGTTGTTGTGCCGCTGTAAGCACCAGCCGACTGCTGATGATGATGCAGATGCGCCTCCATGTGGTCACAGAGGACCTCTACTAGCAGCGGGAGCACCGCTGGGTTTTGAAGTGATGGTGCAAGTTCTGACGTCGAAATTGCGCCGGCCCAAGCAGGCCTCTTTGCAGTTGCTGCAAGTTGAGCTGCAGTCAAGCCTTCGGCAAAACAGAAAAGTCCTTCCCTTGGACTTTTGTTGTCTGTCCAACGACGGCTGTCACCTTCCGATAACTCAAGAATTGCAATGGCGAGCGCCGCTGTGAGCGGCGGATGCGACGGATCCCAAAATGGCAACAAGCCAAGCAACGGCGCAAGAGCGAACGCATTAGCTGTCTTATGAAACAACTGATAGTGCTTCCCTCGGATAAGAATAGGAAGGCGCGACGTTGGGGTCCCACGCAGCAGGATGGAAAGCGTAGCGAGCGCCGTTCGAGTCACATGAACACTTTTGGAGCCTCGAGCCATGGCGGTCGCAAGCACATCCGCGAGCCCAGCACGCACAAGCGCTTGAATCGCACTTTGCATGCCATCGCGGTCTAACCGTCGGCAAAGTTCTAGCGTTCCAAGCAGTACCTCGTACAAGAATGTCGCGTGATGCCCCAGCATTGGGGGTAAATGGCTTGGGGTGATGCGTCGGGTCGCATTGATAAGGTCGTCTAATGACGACGTGCCTTGTCGCTGCAAAGCTGCAAGCGACGCAACCGACACGGATGAGGAAAACGGATGAGGAAATGGCTGACTTCGCATGCTGCTGGGACTCGCTGAAGCAGTCGTCGTCGTGTTGGTTGCTTTCGAAGATCTCATTCCTGCAGCAGCAGCAGGAGGACTAAGTGTGTCATCGAGTGCATGTTGCCCCAGCATCACATATGACAGCGCAATCCAGTCGTAGTACTCATCAATGTACTTCTTCTTTTGAGCGGCACCACGTGGGGGATTGGGCATGGACGAGGGAATCCCAGCAATAATCGTTTGCTCCGTTGGGACCATCGATGCCGCGGTGTACATCGCGGTCACTCGCGCTTTGCGAAGGGCCTTGTGATGGAGTCCACTTAATGTGGTCTGCACCGATTGCAGAAGCAACGGAATCACGGTGCGTGCGCAATCCCTCGACGCTGCTTCCAACACTGCCGCATCTTTCCGCAGGACCTCAAGGAACAGCATGCACAGTTCATTTTGTGTCACCGGTGAACAGCGATCCCATAGAGTAAAATTGAGAATGATATCATGTAGAACTGCGTGAAATAGACTTCGATGCCCTCCATCGACGCACGTCTCGCTTAGTAGCGTTCGAAGCGGCTCGACCACCGCGGCGGACACCATTCCTTTCGGCAACGCGGGCAGCACCAAGGACACAATCTTCATGACGGCAAGGCCCTCGTCGACTGGGCTGCGAGCAACGCAGGCAAGCACAACGGAGAGGAGGTTCGGCAATGTTGACGGGAATTGCTGTGATGGAGCCGTCGTCGTCATCAATGTTGCATGATGGAAAGGGGAAAGCGGGCTCACAACAGTAGAGCACTGTGTGGAGACGTAACCAGCAGCAGTTGCGCCTGTTGTGGTAGTGGATGCGGCGGTAAGGGTAAGGAGAATGCTTCTGAGTGGAACGAGGAACGCCGTTGCGGGTGACGATGGGGGCAGTTGTGGGGATGGATCAGAAGCGGTGCCACCACGGGTCAGGCACAAGAGCAGCGGAGAGAGCGACGCACTAACGCCACCAAGAGTGTTTACAATGTCGAAAAAGTTTGGCACCAGGAACTCACCGTGCAGGCTGCGCTTGTGTCGATGGCGCATCATCCCAGTCCTGGCACTCGCCATATCGCCATGAGTATGGGAAAGCTGCTGCTCTGCACGGTGGTGGTGGTGTGTCGACAATGCAGCAGCATCAGCATCCGCTACTACCCACCACGAGGCGCCAACTGGCATTCTGCCTGCAAGCCACTGCAGCGCACAGCGGCCTCGCTGCAGCGCTCGCACATGAGCGAATCGAGGCATATCCATCACTGCGTCGAGGTTGGGCGTTTTCCACAGAAATTGAACGTCTTCTGGTGTTAGGTGTGCCCTCCACAGCACACTAGGGCCTAATGCTCCGCAGAACGGTGCGTCAAGCTCAGGGCACTCTACGACCGATGATGATGATGATGTCTGGTACTGAATATGATGGCTTGCACCGAACGGGGAACCCTCTTCATAGACTTCACCCCCACCGCCACCACCTAACGCAACCGATTGCGTCGTATTTCGATTGCTGGTTGCACTCCCACCGCCTAACACGACAAAACCACCCGGACGGAACTTCGGCGGCGTCATGGAGGCTGTCCCCATCGGCATACCGTCAATGTACAAGATCACATTACAGACTCGATGATCTGTATCGTATGTTGCTGAGAGCGCGACATGCCTCCATTGATTCGTGGGAGTGGTGGTGGGGTTGGAGCCATCATCATCATGGGATGCTGATGGCGGCGCGACAACAATGACACCGTTCGGAAATCCAACCGTAAATTGCTGCTCGGGACAGCGAATGTAGACTCGATACTTAATGGACTCCTCTTCTCGTTCGTCGGCGCCTTGAGTTGCGACGGAATCTCTCGTGGCGTTGAGCTGCGAAGGGCGAGTCTTTTGTTGTTGGGGGCTGCGTTGAAATGCGCTGTGACTTTTATGATGCCACGCTTGTTGCTCGTCGGATGGGGGCGGCATCGTCGACGTGGTGCTTTTGCCTGTAGGCAGCGATCCCGGTGTATCTGCAGGGCTACCCTCACTGTCGTCATCATCATCGTTCTTGCGCTTTCGCAGTGGAGCGGTATCGATGGGCGTTTCAATCCTCTGCAGCAAAACTTCTAGCGTCGTCACATACACGGATGATGAGGATGCAGCGGCGGATTGAGCTTGCTGACGTTGCCGTTTGGTAGAGCCGCCTCCGCCACCTGCATGGCGATGGTGAATACCGACAAGGACCATCGTGCCGTTCACGGAGAGTTGTGAAGGAACGTGTGTGGGGCGAATCCATAAACTTAGTGCAAACCCGTCTGGTGAGGGGAACTGCTTCGGTGCGGGCGTGATGATACCTGGATGCCGCCTTGGAACTGAAAACACGACAATCCGGCGCGGCTGGTGGAGTGACGCATGAAGCGCTGCGCGCACGGATGTTGCGACGTGGTCCATGACTGGCATCCACGATGCCGCAGACGATGCCGATCCTTCATGTCCCACATTCTGGGACTGTGTCGCCGTGCTCAACGATGCGAACCGAAAACTCTCTTCTAGTGCGATGGTGTGGAGCACCTCACGTAGCACAAGGGCCGTGCAACGATCACGCATGATTTTGAAGAACGTCCTCTTGGACACAGTACGAAGCGATTCAATGTCTTCACGGCACTTTGCTGCCAATGACGATGTGGGGGGCAATTGTCGTATCGACAACAATTCCAGCGAACGTTCGCATCGCATGAGAATACGCAGCAGCCGAACCGCCATGGATGCAACGACAACATTCAATTGTTCGTCGAGCTCCATCAGCGCTGCCGCCCCGGATGATGAAGACGAATGAAACTCCTCCCATACGTCTCGTCCGAGGCATGAGGAAGCACGAGGTGGTCCTACGGGAACGCAGTCTGCTACCCATTGCGCCAGTGTCGCCGCTGGCAGCACAACAACAGTGGATGTTGTGTCGCCGGCAACACGATCGTCTCTTTCCTGCTGCCGCTGATGCTCGTCCATCTGAAGAAGAATGTTAGCAGGAGTTACGAGTGATGTCACCAAGTGTAGCACAATTTCACCGAAACATGAAATACCGGTGACGGGCTCTGCGTTTGTGGGTACCCCAGGAATGCTAGTGGATGCTGCTGGATCTCCGTCTGCTGCACATTTCCTGCCAAGCGCGACCACTGACACCGTCTCAATGATGCGCTTTTACTACAACTGTCGTTCGCTGTAGTAGCAGAAGTGGACTGTACGTCACCTTCATCAAGTTGCGCAAATTCTCTGATGAGCACCAGAAGTTGGAAAGCGTTCGCTAAGAGTGCAGCACATTGACCTTTCTGCGACAGCAGTGCGTCCTGTGGCGCCGGAGCGGCAGGAGGTGATGCGGACTCTCTTGTTGTTGTTGTTGTTGTTGTGCCGTTCGTACTGTTGTGCTCTGAAGACGTTTGCTTCGAGTTCTCATCGACTACTGCTTTCGCAAATGCAAACGCGCTTGCGATGGATCTCTCAATGAGCCGTTCAGTCCTTTGAAGCTCGGCGAGCAGAGCTTCCACGATACACACCCGTTGTGCATCCGTTTCTGATAGTTGTGTTCGCGACGACCCGCCTCCTGCAGCACCCGTTCCTCCTCGACCGGCTGCTGCGGTAGGCGGAAGTCCGAACGTTGCCGCGCTTGATGGGGGTGCTGCCAAGAACGACGGCATCTGAGGGGATGAGAAGATACCTAACGGAGCCGGATCCGACAACAGACGGTTGATAAACTTAAGCAAACGTCGATAGTGAAGGTTGACACTCTGAAAGTTTGCGGAGAACAAGCTTGCATTCTTTGAGGTGAGTCGCACGGATGCAGCGGCTGAGTTCTTGCTGCTGGCGCCAATGGCGAACGTTTTATCGTTGACGAGATCAAGAAGCCCCGCAATCACCGCTCTGAGGGTTCGTTGTGCGCAGTTGTCATCTATCGTACCTGATGGCATCTGCTGATGTTGTTGTCCAAGACGGGCGATAGAAGAAGCCTTGATGCTCAGCGATGAGACGAGTGATACCAGCAAACCTTCATGGTGGTAGAACACGAGTTCCAGCAATTGCATCGTTACACCTTTCATGACCGACACGTTAGTGAGAAGCGATGCCGCCGCCGAGGCTGGGCGTGTCGTTGTCGTTTGCCGCGGGGTTGTCATGGGCGTACGTGGCGTCGTCGCCATAGCCGCGGCACCTGTTGGAAAAGACGTGTTTCGAACCTCAACTGGTGTTGGAACAGCAGAGGAGAGAGGCACATGCGATGAGGGCGAGGGCGGGAATGATGCAAGCAGGTCGCTGAACAAATGCTGCCCCATTTCAGAGGAGCGGAAAATGATCACCATCGCCTTGCGCAGTCTGTTCATCACGTAATCGCCATAAATCAACTCCGCGTGAGGCAATACATTCTGTTGAAACGCATGCCATGATGATTGAATGTCGAACAGGAGAAGGCCTAACTCTGGCCTCATCAATTGATGTCGGGTTGTCGAGGAGCGCGTCAGTGGTGTTCCGTCGCCGCCTTCGCTTTTTGTCCAAGAAGAATTCAATGTTCTGTTCTGCGCCGAGGGGTCGTCGTCATCTCCAACAGGTGCAGACGGTTCAGAAGATGATTTCGCGGAGAGGGCTGCCGCAAGTGACCGCACCATCACCATGAGGGCCTGCACGCACAAAGTGACGCGGAGGACGATCTCGGTTGTGGACGCGGAGGCAGCAGCACGGCGTGGTGACGCCTGAGGGCGGCGTGCCGTCGTCGCAGTTGTCGACGAAGGGGATGGCGGTGCTATGAGTTGCTTGATGATGTCACAAATCGTCTCGATATGTTTTCGCTGCCATGTGGTCATGGAATCACCGCTGCTCGTTGTTGCTGAGGAGAGCGACACAATAAACGAGAAGATAAGTATACGAAGGCTGCGCACGACAGATCGACCATCGTTGCCTGGAGACGGTGTAGGACCGACAGCATGCGTTTCGTGGAGCGATAAGCCAGAGAAGTTCCCGTCTCGTTGTTGTTGACTCGTTCCGCGAGAGCCGTTGCTGATGTACGGCGCAGCGGAAGCAAACCGCCTTGGTTCAATGTCATCAAGCTCCGCGTGATCATGCAAGATGGTGCGTTGAAGGAGTGTCAGGAAATCACCGGACGTGACCCACACTCGATACGTGCCTACAATGTCAAGATCTATGTCCTCACCTTGGTGAGCGCACCAGCAACGACTGAAGAGAGATAAATCTGCCACGACCAAAGCGGAGGTGATGGGAATCACTTGAGCAACGGAAGCGAAGTCACGTGGTGGCTCGTGCATCACGTGCTGTTGCTGCTCCATAGCAACATGAAGCCCTGGCGATCGTGGCGCGACTGACGGCGATGATGTGGGCGTCGATGGATTGGAGACGCTCGTCGTGCCCTCCGCAACGGATGCATGAATGCCTCGAGCAGCGAACACGTAACGCATGTGTGATCGGATGTTGGCATCTTCCTCATCGAGCCACGCACGGAAGCCGTACACCATCGCGTCTTCATCCAGCCGTGACAAGAAACTGCATACGGTAAGGTCCAGCCTGTCAAGGGCATCTGCAATGTGATGAAGGTTCTCGCTGCGCCCTCGTAGCGCACCGTCGACTTCTGCAAATGCAGCTGCGTTTCTGCGACGGACGGCTGCATTCTTTCCACCAGGTAGGGGTAGAGAGTCGTCGTCATCGTCGTCCGTGGTGGGAGTCAAGTCGTACCTGCGCTCTTCTGTAGAGGCGTCTGCATCATCGTCCTCATTTTGCTCTTGGAGGTCAGCTTGATATTGCCGAAGAATGACCAACCGCTGTAAGTCGACATGATTCGCAAATTGAACAAATGTGTTCGAGGTGCTACGGATTCGTTTCAGGGAGGCCCAAATCCCATCCACAACCATGCGCCGCCGTTGTGGTGATCCAAACGCGTTGGGAGTGTCGGATGAAGTCTCGTCGACCTCCCTAGCCTCTGATGAGGTGGAGGGGCGAATGCAGGAGGACAAAATGACAGTGCTACAAAACATCGCAACGTGATCCAGGAAAGGGACCACAACACGTTCACTGTTGCCACCAGGACGGGGAGTTACGACATGCTGGTCCTGAATATCTCCACTCACAGATGCAGGTGACATCTCACCTACAGAGAACGAACGAGGCGTGGCAGGAGGCAGCACAGATTCCTGTGATTTCGAAACAGCAAACTCACGCAGTCCCCATTCAACTGCGGCAGAGTGACGCGAGAGCAGAACAAGTGCATCACCAAGCACGGATGAGGCTGTTTCTACGATGTCTGCGTCGTTGGAGTGCAGGCGCTGCACCAAGAACGAGACCAGGAAGGTGATCGTTGCTCTATGGCCATTCACGACGTCGACTTCCTGTTGCCTAGTCGCCGGAGAGTCATCTCTTTTCGCTTCATCAAGGTTCAATGAGAGTGGGTGCGACGGAAGGTACCTGAGCAAAAGCTGAGCCAAACGACGGCACAGATCTGTCCGCATTGCCTTAGCAGCACGTGTCTCTTTCGACGAAGACCATGACGATAAAACTTCACAAAGCTCTGCGACTCCCAGTGCCTTGTCCGATGACCGGACGGAGTCGACGCCCAGCAGTGCAGTGAACTCAACTTCAGACACATGACGCCTCCACACAGAACTCCGCAGCTGTTGAAGAAACGCGTCATCCATTACCGTGGCATGAAACGGAATGGTGGGTCGCCGCGCTTGTAGAGGCGAGTACGATGAACCTAGCGAAGGAGATCGCTCCATCGATGATTGTGCGCTGCTTGGCGTGACTCCACGAGACATAGCCCCTTGAACGATGCTCATGAGACATACAATAGCATCCACGTGCGTGGAGCACAGCCGCAACAAAATATCAAGCGTTGGTGACAACGACGGTGATGACTGCGGTTCATTTAATGTCGTGACGTCGTCAAGAATGATGTAAGGGTACACCTTACGTGATGAGAATAGAAATGCTCGATGATTATGAGGGCTCAGTAGCACCAATCGCACCGCAGCAAGAACAACCAGTGCTTCCGCGGAGATGGAGGATGACGGAGTGGGCGTCTGGGCTGTGTCTGTGTCATTGCCTGCCAAGCACACACAAAACTGATCCAAAAAGGCTCGTGTGACGACATGAATGATTGGCAGTGGCATGGGACCAACAGCCCAACTCTCGTAGTCTGATGCAGCCAAAGCAGAGGTCGAGGATGACAACGCGCTCTTTGATGTAACGGCCGCCTCCAAAAGCACTGAGCACATTTCACAAGGCGTCAACTCTGACGCGACGTATCGATCCCATGCAACAGAAAGTGGATGAGATGATGCAGAGGAGGGATTCACACCGGTGGTGTGCGTTCTTGGGTGGCTCTCATGATCATGATGATGGACGTGATCCGTGAACGAATCCGTGTCGGTCTGAATGGGAGGACGTATAGAGTTTGTATGGAGTTCTCTGATTGCACTGCTTTCGTCTATTGGGGTCACGTTCTCTTCCAACGCTTCAAAAAAATGCACACTAAATTCTGACTCAATCTCGTCAGATGTTTCTCGAGCGGCGTCGTGGTCCAAATGTAAAGCCCACATCGAGGCTCGCTGAAAGGACGTGAGCTGCGGCACTTCCATGTTCGAACTGTGTGGTATGTTGTGCGCCCGAAATTTCTTTTCCGGTCGATTTTTTTATTTTGATTGATTGTGGCTAGTTCAAGGATAGCTGTGTTCCATGATTTCAGTGAGGTGAAAAAAAGACGAGAAGGCGTTCATTAAAATGGCAGTTCCAACGCGGGAATCAACAATCGGTGCTCGGTGCGTTTGTCGCTATGTTGGTAAAACAGCACAGGGGGGCAATAAAGGATGAGAGAAAAGCAAACCGCATGCGGTCATAGGTTGAAAGTTCACTTTGATTTTTTCTTCCGCTCTCTTCCATTGTGTAGGAACATTATTTGTTTGTATGAATTCTCATTCCCATCGTTTCACAAATGCTTGATGCACATACAAAGTGTTCTCAGTGCACCCCCCACTCAGAAAGAGTTCTTCACAAACCAAACACACATTTTCGATGGCCAAACAAACGAATTAACTGCGTTGGATTGTGTCCACACCACACAACATCCCTTTGCTTCCCTTTGACTGTTTCTTTTCTTACGCCCAGTTGTCATCGCCAGACTTGAGTGCCTTCTTCTCGGCGTCAATCATGTCGTCTACGAGGCCTTCAAAGGTATACTTAATATCCCAGCCGAGTTGAGCTTTGGCCTTGGCGGGGTTACCAAGAAGAGTTTCGACCTCAGTGGGGCGGAAGTAGCGGGGATCGACGCGGATGAGCACACGGTCGGGATTGGCAGCGTCGACTGCAACCTCCTCAACGTCCTTTCCACGCCACTCGATCTTAATGCCAAGCTTCGCGAAG
>CYKH01000386.1:860-13421 GCA_001460835.1 Bodo saltans | reverse complement strand
AGAGTCCAAGTTGCCGAGAGCAAGCTCCTTCTGGCGGCCTTCAATAATGCGAACCGCTGCACGAACAATCTTTTGCGTGACGAACGTGGCGCCGCGACGGGGAGATTCGTGATTAAACAGAATACCGTTGGTAGCGAAGATACCGTAGGCCTCACGGTAGTTGATAGTAATCCAGTAAGCGTACAGCTTGGCGACTGCGTAGGGGCTACGGGGGTAGAAGGGGGTCGTCTCCGTCTGAGGAATCTCCTGGACCTTGCCGTACAGCTCCGAGGTGGAGGCTTGGTAGAACTTGCAGGTGTCAATGAGACCGTTGGCTCGGATCGCGTCGAGCAGCTTTAGGGTGCCGACGGCATCTGTCTGAGCGGTGTACTCAGGCATGTCGAAGGACACCTTCACGTGCGACTGGGCAGCCAGGTTGTAAATCTCAGTGGGCTTGAGTGTGGCAACGAGGTGGTGGAGAACGGTGCCGTCGGTCATGTCGCCGTAGTGGAGTTTAATGCTCTCGTAGATGTGGTCAATGCGCTTGGTATTAAAGTACGAGGCGCGGCGGACAATACCGTGAACCTCGTATCCCTTCTCAAGCAGCAGCTCAGCGAGATACGAGCCGTCTTGGCCGGTGATGCCAGTGATAAGAGCAACCTTCCTAGTTGAAGCCATTGTATGTGTTTAGTGCTCACCTTTTTCCCGGAGTTAAACAAAAGGCGAATATCAAATGCTCGAATTATCTACCCAATTTATCATCAACCAGCTTCAACAACAGACGCTACTGTATGAGAACCAAAGGTTGGCCTTTCTAAAGGATTGCCGCGTTCGCCTTTTCTTTTGCTCTACGCAACAAGATCAGCCCAGAAAGCACGGTCTTCATCTGTTCTACCGTCATCTTCTTCGTCGTCATCAACTCCTTCGTTCTCGTCGTATTTCACAACAGTTGTGGGCTGTTGTTGGACAGCCACGCTGACGATGCCACTGTCATCTTCACTGTGCACGATTGATTTTCCTGACGACACGGCGGAAGTGGTGGAGACCACTGGCCGATTCACAAGAGTCGTCGTGACAGGCTGCTGTAGTTGCTGTTGTTGAAGATTCGCTGCACTGCGAGGATACTTTGACGTGTTGATATATTCCGCGTTAGGGAAGAACTCCAACAACATTGGAATCGTAAGGCCTGGGCGTGCCTCAAAATGTTCACAGAGCTCCACCAGCGCCTCACGGTTCTGTTTATCCACAACGCTCCAAATGTAAAATAGTTGAACTCTTCGTGCCTCAGGAATGTCTGCCGTCTCCCAAATCAGCTGAATCAACTCGAAAAGACGGCGATGAGGCATCAATGTCACAAATACGGCAACGAAGTGAAGCAGATTTACAGAGCCGAACACCGAGGGAGCTCCGAGCTGCTGATCAAACCCTTCGTGCCTCAGGAATGTCTGTCGTCTCCCAAATCAGCTGAATCAACTCAAAAAGGCGGCGATGAGGCATCAATGTCACAAATACGGCAACAAAGTGAAGCAGATTTACAGAGCCGAACACCGAGGGAGCTCCGAGCTGCTGATCAACGAACCTGCACACTTCAACAACTTCAGAAAATGCAGTCAGATTTGGGGGCGGTGACAAGGATTGCAGTTGCTCACGAAGAACACGCTGCTGAACTAGAGGAGCGTCGCCAGTCTTACAATACGACGGAGCTTTTTGTTGTTGAGATTGCGATGCTGCGGCGGCAACCTTTGCTGTGGGACGGGCAGCAGCAGACGATGCTTGCGCCAAAGCGGGCACCAGTATCCGCTTTAACACTGCACGGATCGCTTCTTCTGAAGCTGCTATCGAGTCCTCACGTTTCTGACGCATGGCAGCACGCTGGAAGAAAATGTAGAGGAATAAATAAATCTCAGTATCGCTCTCGTGCATGTCGTCAAGTTGGTGTGACTTGAGTGCAGCCTTCGATACGTCGAGGACCAAATCGTTAAGGAACCCCTCCACCTCCGCGGAAACCATTTTTTTCTTCTCTTGAAATTCTAAACGCACATCAAAACAGGTGAGAGACGCTCTATTTTTGCGATCCAAAATGCAAGTTGAGCGATCGACACGGTCACCAGAAGGCTAAAGTGAAACATAACAGCTCGTCAGGGGTCGTCCTTTTGACTCGTTCCTTCGCTAATGTGTATTTTTTTTCGTCCCCGAGCAAGTAAATCTCTGGATTCCACATCAAACAAAAAATGAGGATGAGGGAAGGTGCGGCATCTCGAAGAAATAATATTGGAATCTAAAGGATTGTTCCACACCACAACCACAAACGATCTGTCGCGCCGATCAATATCTCTTCTTTGTCCGGGCCTCTTCGCGCAATTTTTGAGGAGCAGACTCAGCAGTTTGCTGGGCTGATTTCCACAATTGAATGATGGTAAAGAAGCATTGCGGACCTAGGGGGATCACAAGAGACATGAAAGAGCAAAAAAAAAGACAGTCGTTGTCAGCAACAAAAGTCTGGAGGAATATTTCATCCAGCTTCATTGTTGTTGCCTATGGAAGGAAGTCATTTGTCCTCCGTTTTTGCATGAAAGAAAGCCACACTCCCTCACTCACCGCTGCTGATGACACACACACATTCACCTCGAATTCACGACGTTCATAAAACTCCTCTGCACTGCTTGTAACACTTTTTGTCTTTCACCCGCACAAAAAAAACACACACAACTTCAATTCTCTCTCCACTATTGATTCGATTTCATCTTTTCTTTTTGTTTGTTCGTTTGTCGTCCTTCGCACGCACCAAACAGTAGAGAAGTAGAGCTCCTCCTCCCTCACTACTTCTTGCCAGTGATAACGACGAGGTCAGCCATCATCTGCGCTACCTTATCCAGACGCTGTCCAGCGAGTTTCTTCATGTCGGCCATTTGGCGATCCGTGTCGCGCTCGATATCAATGCTCTCGGATTGGGCGCCTCCGAGCTGCTGGGCACGGAACTGCTCAAACTCATTGTCCTTCTCCTTTCGGAAATCGCCGACGTCACGCTCGGCGTCGTTCTTGGCTGCCTTCACCTTTTGCTGCTTGCGGGCCTTGGCATCGGCAACAATTTTGTTGCGGCGCTCCTCAGCCTGGAGAAGCTTTCCTGAGCACGGGGAGCCATTGGTGAATGTGAAGTTGAGACTGCAGATGTCAACAACATATGTCAAGAACAAGAAAAAAACATGCTAAATCGAGGAAAGAAGAAAGAGAGAGGAGCGGAAGATCCTGGATGGAGTAAAAACAAACCACTTGGACTCTCACAGAACTGCTTCAAGATCAACTTCACCAGCGTGACGTTGAGAATCGTCCGACGGAGCTGCATTGTTCTCGTCGTCCGCAACGCTGCTGTCAACACCAACAACCTTCACAGCAGCCGATGCAGCGGATACCTTCAGTGCAGATGCAATCAAGGGTGACATCAACGCGACTTGCTCCATTGGCTCGACAAGGTGAGGGGGCGGCACCCCTCCTGTGTGCAGCAGAACTGCCCAGGCCACGTAGGTCATGACAGTGGTGTGGTCGCATCGCAATGCCGATAGCGATGCAAAGACAATCTCGGACATGTGCGGCGACATTAGGTACAAACCACGGGATCGCATTTCCCAACTCAGATCTGTTGGTTTCCCTCCGTTGGGGGAGGAGGCCATGGCCATGACCTGATCGGGCGCTTCCACGCTGCTTCCGTGTCGTTGCGGCGGCGTCGGGTAATGCCGATGTTGATAGTTGTCCTCCGCGTTGAATTGGTTGTTGGATTCATACCTCATCGATAAGATGCGTTGTACTACGGGTGCGACATCGGTGTAGTCCAATCCTAACCGGCAGAAATTGCGTACCATTGTGCTGTAGGCGTACTGAGACAACCTGTTCCCCATCGACGCTTTCTCAATGAGGTTTGTCAGGAGATTGGGATCGATCTCGTGAACATGTGAACGTAGTCGAACTACAGAAGGGCCGAGTGGCGGTTGCTCAGGGGCCGTTTGAATCTCGCCGGTCCCTACAGGAACACCAAACGCCGCAGCAAGGGATGAGAACAACAGACTGATATTTGTCGCAGAGAGTTCATACGGATGTTGCTCCACTAGCGATGAGATAATGTGTTGCGTTGTCGCACGTGAGTATTTTGTTTTTGACACAAAAGGATTGGTCGCCACTAATATCGTAAGCTTCTCAAATAGCATTGAGTTCCGATCCACTGCGCCAATCACGTTACGCCGTGACGGTTGTTCGCCTGTGGGGTACAAGCGGTTTCGTCCATGGGTCGGGTACTCTTGCTCATTCAACAACATTGCTTTGCATCGCTTGATGACTTCATCACATAAGCTATCGTCCCAGGTGAGTTGATGAGAAAGTGCTAAGAGCGATGCACTGCGACAGCAGGATAGAAAGCCGCGAAAGCTCATCGTCCACAACACGTTTTTCATGTGCTTCAACAGCGCTTGGGGATCAACGAGAGAATGTGGTGGAGGAAGGGCTTGACACTTCGATGCATCTTTCCACTCATCCGTATTATTTCGCTTTTTGACAACGGAGGAGGTTGCAGATTCTTCATAACGGGAAGCAGAAGCAGCGGCGTTGGTGAAGTGAAAGGTCACACAGGACATCATCATCGCGAGCTCCGGGCCATCCAAATGAGACACATCCGTCGACGCCACCGCCAGCAGTTCTGCCGCTTCTTGTTCGAATGCGTTGCTCTTGGTCACGAGACGAACGCGAGATATCGCCGACAACACTCTCAATGCCTCCCCGCTTGTCATTGGTGAAGCGGTGCTGCTGTTTCTTCGTACAATATGCTTCATGTACGTGTCTAACGCAGTGGTGAAGGGTGTCCCTAACGGCAGCCCAGCGGCATGAAGTTTGGAGTACGTGACCATGACGGTTGGTGCTAAGCGACGTACCTCGTGTCGTCGTGACATGAGACGAGTTACAGAAGCCGCGAGTGATCCAGTGGCAAGCTGAGGGAGGACTCCTGGGATGTCCACTCTAGTGAACTGCGATCCAACGGTCTGCAAGAACGCTCGTACGTCGTTCATGTTACTCATTTCATCCAGCTTCGGGAACCAGTGATTGCACAACGCCACGGCGACGTCGATGGTGCGCGTGTTTGACACGTTGAGCGTCGGAATTTGTTTGATAATCGTCGAAGCTACTTTTTCGCTCATCGACTCAATTCTGGTCATCGCGATGGTGTTGAGGTGGCCGAGGGCATCCAAGGTGCGAGGGATGCTACGGAACGACGGGTGCAGGCTGCTGATAGCCTTGTAGGCCAACGCAATGTCTTCGTTGGATGAGTAGTGCGTCCACAATGCCCATGCCGCATGCGATGACGTGTGATCATCGCCAATAGTGTCCGCGTCGTGAGAGTTAAGAGGATCTGCTTGAGCAACAGCACGCTCGGCGCAAATCATCAGCTTTTCAACATCAAGAAATGCGTCGAAGGCTTCATGGGCACGCAGAACTTGCAAATGCTGAGTGTCGTTGCCGAGCCAGTAGAGATCACTTAAGGTCATAGTAGGATACTTCAAGAAGAACGTTCCGTTGTTGATGTCCACAGCGAATGTCTTTACTCTTCGACGAAATGCTGCGGCGATGTTGCGACGGAGTACCATAATTCCTTCACAAAACGCGCGGATGTCTCGAACTCGTTCAAAACTAAAACTACAATGAAAACGGCCAAATGAGAACAAAGTGAGTCTTCGGAAAAAAAAGTTTTGCGCCATCAAAATCAAATCGACAGGATGAATTGAAAGACAAGACAAGACGTCACGTGAGAAACTCTCGCTCTCTAATTTACAACAAACTCACATCCCAGCTTCAAGACTTACAACAACGATTTCCGCTTTCTCTCTCTCTCTCAACAACTACTTCAGCACAGCCTTCAACGACCGGAATGACGGCGTCTCGAGCACTTCCAGTGAGTTACCAGGAAGATAACCAGCAGGCGCTGTTCTTGGCACCGGAGATGACGGTGTCAGTGGTAGCCCACCACCACGTCCCCCCTTTCCTGCGGTGGTGCTTGGAGATCCTAGGGTAGAGAGCGCAGTCACGGTGAGTGTGGGGCTGCTGCTGGCTGCTGTTCCAGCGTCGTCGTATAGGGTCGATCCGGGCCCGTCTGTTGTGTCGCCCCAGACACTGCCGTCATTGACGCTGCCGCCTCCGCGAGAGGGACTGCCAGGGTAGCGTAACGTAATGCGACCGTTCCTTCGCAAGAACTCCTCTGCAGTTTTAGGCTCATAGCGACGAACGCATTGACGGAGAATCCGGTTGGACTGCTGGGATACTGCAGGCCGGTGCGGTTGCGGAGGATCAGCGGATACAGGAGGCCGCCTTGGAGACGATGGGGGTAGTGAGGGAAGGTTCCCCTCATCAAACGTGTCCTCATCATTCATATTCATGACACCAACACCACCACCTCGTGAAGACAATGCAAGGTGCCTATCAGCCGAGTCATGAAGTGTTGTAGCAGCAGCAGCAGTTCTTGGCGATTTCGCGCTTGGAGTCCGAGGAGATAACGCGGGCAGCGCTGTGGTGACGCGGCGAGGACTCGATGACAATGCACCCGTATGGGCAAGATGCCGAGGCACTTGATCTAGCTTCAGCGGCGTCGTCCCCAGCATGGAACGTTTGACGATACCGCCAAAGCGATCGGCTTGCAGGCGAACCAACGCATTCGTCGAGGAGTTCATTGCCGTTGGTGGGTCTAACGATGATGCTCCGACTTCTGTGTGGGTGAGGAAAAACGACGCACCATCTCCGTTGCTGCCTGTTGTCGATGGCATCAGCGGGTGGCCTGCAGGGACTTGTAAAAGTGTTTGTGCTGCAGGGGAGGACGATGCCAGAGGCATTGGTGAGAATTCTCCTAACGTTGGGCCAAGTATCAACGGCAGTGGAGTCGAGCCACCCGACCACCCTCCCTGCCCTCCTCCAGCCACAACGGGTGCAGAGGTGGTGTGATTCATGGCTGCATGCTGTTGGAGAGCGGCAACGTTGCTAGGTACTCTCGGGGGCATACTCCCCCGGCCCGATGCACCTGCCATTCGTGCCGCCGCTGCAGGTGGAGGAACTGATCTCGCTAACAAGGCCACAGATAGTGGTGTGTTCTCTTGCTCACGTCTTTGCATGTACGCATTGAACTCCATCCAGTACTCTTTTCTTCTAGGATGGCGGAATAAGTATGGGTGGACGCCGGTTGGCAGCACTTTCGCTCCTTCTTCTCGCCCTAGTGCTAAATTCCCGAGCAAGACGCCATCAGCGGACCACAAGCAAATCTTTTTGTCATTGCTCGCAGTGAGAAGAAAGATGGTGTGCTGGTCTTCGGGATCCTGCATGAGCCGCAATGCAGTGACCTCATCTTCATGCGCCCTCCACCACCGGATCAAGTTCGGTGGTCCTGCTGATGTGGGAGCTGCCATTGGGTCCGTCACGTACATACTGCAGTGCTTCAAGCAAGGACGGACATCCCACAGCGACACAGAGCCCTTCTCATCCGCGGTGGCGAGGAGGTCCAAATGGGGGAGGATCTGCACGAGAACCACACACGAACTCATCAAGTGCTGCCGTTGGGAGGTGGTCGTTGCGTTCAGGTACGTTGCGACGGCGCTGTCTGTGTGTCCATCACCGCCGCTTGACCCATCGCCCCCGTGGCCGATGACCGAGGAAGGAGACACAACGGAGGAGGCACGGTACCCACCCGCAGCCATTGCAATGCGAGGCAGTGTTCGACTCAACCCCGACGACGCTCTGCTTTCAGTGGTGGTTGAGGGGCGTACAAGCGGGCCAACAGGAATCTCCATGCTATATTGCCCGAGTGGCATCAGCCGCTTCGAGAGTGCCGTGCCTTGCTGCTGCTGCTGCGCCGCACCAGCGTCGTCCTCGTTGGTAGCGGTCTGGTGGGTAAGCCGCGGCGTATTTGGAGGCAGCACGTCGTCAGACATAACGCTGCCACCCATGGCGTCCATTCGAACTTCGCAATGTTCTGTGCCATCCCAGTAATCCGCTGTCTCCCACTTACCCGCAACAGGTGTCACACCACACGCAACGTGCCCACCGCCCACGGCTGAAAATGCGACGATACCGCTGCTAGAACCAAATAAGGACAACGCAGAAAGGGTCACGACATCGCCCCGTAAGACAGAGCTGTGCGACCAGGACGATATGACTGCTAAGGTGTTCATATCCAACACACGCACGGTAGCATCACTGCAGCCGATCAATGCAAAGGCGCCGCCTCTAGCGAGTTCCGTGCATTTGATCAGCACATTGGAAGGCATGTGGTGCGTCAATGCAGGCACCTCGATCGCAGACTTGGTGCCATGCGCCTCCGTGTCAGGTACTAAAATAATCTGCTTTCGAAATGCGACGAGAACGTACGAGGTGCTCGACTCTCTTAAGGTTTGGATGTACTGAATCGACAGCAGCTCCTGTCCACTGCACGTAGGGATCGCGTCAATAAACGGCGTCAGATCTGCCTCAACGTCGCACATAGAGCATGAGAGCTTCAACAAGTTCCCCGCTGTCGTTCCAATGAAAAGTTTCCTCTCCATTGGAAGAACAATCAACGCGGCAGAAATGTCTTGATGATTTTTCACAATGTCTTTATGCGTCGCCGTAATTTCTCCAGTCTGCAGATCCCACATTTTAATGGTACTTTGATGGATCGACAACACAGTCTGCATGGAGGAGTTCACCAGGACAATCTGTGCAGGGACCTCATCGGCCACAGAAGGGTCTACGGCACCTTCATAACAGTAAATCGCAGTATTGCGACCGTTGATAATAACTCGCTTTGAAGGCCCAATCACACACATAGAGGAGGCAGCGGATTGCTCAGGAGGCGTGATATCTAACTCGTCCTTCGGGGGTAGGATATTCTGGACGCAGCTGTTCATTCGAATGTCCCACAGTTTGGTCAACCCACAGGAATCACTAGAGAATAATTGTGGCGTGTTCGGCACAAGTTGAAGCTGCGTGATGCGGCCACGATGTGGACGTGCGGTATCTAACAACTTCCAAGGCTTGACTTTGGGCATGAGCATCGCATGTGAGACGACATGCAACTCAAACCCACATGAGAATAACGTTTGATACGATGAATTTACTGCAATCATCGTCGCGCCTTGTTGGTGGTCGTCCAGCTCGTACCTGACGACGTTTCGTTGAAGATCGATGCACTTCACACTTCCTACGGGGTCAACAGAGGCCGTAAACAGAAGACTGTCATCGATGGCCATATCGGAGATGAGCAGCCCGTGTAGTTTCTCCTGGTTGTAGACTTGCATTTCATCAGGATGGATAACCGACACAATGCCGGTGCGGCTGCCCATGACGAGCCGATTGTATCGACTGCTCCACTTGAGGCACGTTTGACTTTCTGATAACCTGACGGATTTCACCATACGAGTTTCGTTGTTCATTGTAATTCGCTTCTTCGCCATGTCGAAAAAACGCAAGTATGAGTCGTTGTATGAAATCGCTAAGGTGTTGTCGGTGTGGCATCGCGGCCCCGGGGGAATAAACGTGAATGCGACCGCCTGTGACTCCCCTTGGCGGGGAATGTCAAAGCAGGGCGTTAAGTTGAGATCGTTTTGAAGAATACGAACTCTACTAGACCCGCCACGCTCTTGGCGCACCACTTTCACGATCTTATCCATAAACGGGATGTACTCCATCTTGACGACTGTCTTTGGGATATCCTCATCATGCACTTCACCGAGCTGGTAGCTCTTGATGACGCCGTCGAGTCCTGTCGCGCTCGCCACTTTATTCCTCCCATCGGTTCGGTTGATGATGTACATGATGAATTCATCCCAACTGACATATCCATCTCCACTTACATCAATTTCAGAGAAGAGCTCCTTCAATCTGAGATGCGCTAAGTTGACGCTTCTAGTGGGTTTGCTACATGCAGTGCTAAGTGCGAGCTCAAAACTGCGCACATCGAGACCTTCAGCGCTCTCTTCGAAAATATCTCGAAGTTGAGTGATTTCTTCTTCGCTTAGGTTCTTGATAATGTCCATTCCACTCTCTTAAAGAAAGGGGAGGAAACTAACTTTGATAGAGAGCTCGGTGCTTCTCTCTGCGTTGAAGCAAAAAAACACGAAAATAACGGGTTGAAAGAAGTACGCAAAACATCACAGACGTCAAACCAGAAGATCCAACACAAACATACATTGTACATAACTTACAAGATTCACAAAAGGATCATTTTTGAATCGATGCACTCCGAGGGCGACGAATCGCGGCGTTAACTGTCATGCGGGCCTCTGCACTCACATATCGTTGCGCAAAGATACTGTAGTCTACGAAATAATATTATTTAATGTTCACTGCAAGCCAAAAAAACAAGGAAATGACATTATTTCGCATTCGTGTAAATTGTATTAAATATTATTAAATATCAACTGCACGGATTTTGGCTGAAATTAGGGGGGTAAGTTGGTCTTGACCATGTCGGGCTCCAAGGGCTGACGCATTGTTGGTATCGGATACGGCTCCTCGATAGCAGTTTGTTCCTTACGTGCACCTCGAACAGGCAATTCTTCCTCGTCGGTGCTCACCCTGGAGGAGTCTGAATCGGAGTCTGAGTCAGAGGAGTCGGAGGCTTCGCTACCTTCTTCTTCTGAAGCGCTGTAATCGTCCACGGGCACGTCACCGAGGAATTCAGGCTGGTCGGCATCCAACGGATTGTAAAGCGGTTCGTCGTCAGGGTTCACGGTGGAACCATGGTCGCTTCCCACCCACGTGTGCTGCGAAGCACTACGAACTCCATTGGCGGTAACGTACCCCGATCGCACCCAGTACGAAATAACTTGCTCCCTCGTGATGCTGTTCCACGCCTCGTTCGCCAGGGTTATAATCTCCGACACTGACAGACATGTTGTTGAATTTTTCATTCGATATACGTCGGCCTTCTCGCGGAATCGGCACTTGAACTGCCTTGCAACCCCGACGTCCACCGGCTGCCATAGATGAGTTATCCCCGCGGGTCCAACGTATCCCTCCCCGCCATCGTAGCCGTGGCTCTTTTCTCCCACGATAGATAGCCACTCTCTGTGTGGAAGGAATCCGTCACAAAGAAGGATCACCTTCTTTCCTAGATGTCCCAAGCGACGCCAGGACTGCCAGGCCTTTCTGCAAACTTCCGCATCGCTCCAGGCGTGTTCTTGGACTGAGATGAACGCTTCGCGTTCGTACTGATAAGCCAACGATCCCTTTCTTGTGCACCCCGCCTTCCCCTTCACCACAATGTGCAACGGAATCTTTTCGCCAGAAGACATCACTCCAAGAAACACCGTAACCCGATTCTTGTCAAGGCGAGTCAGCTCTCTTGGCCGCACAACTTTCGCTCCACGTTCAACAACTATGCGGCGGTTGCCTTCATTCGGCCACAGGGGCACCTCGTCGATGTTGAGAATTGGCGCCCTCAACCTCGCCGCTGCCTCTTTTACTTGAGCAATTGACTGCAAGCAAGCTTGCTCCCAATCCTTCGGCAGGGCCTTCTTCTCTGTTGGAACACGCACGCTCAGGCCCGCGGCCTTCAGCACTTTCCCGATAAATATGCCGATTGACGTACCACACCACACAAGACCGAGAGCCACACTTCGGGAGCGACACTCCGCCGCCAATGTATCAAAGCTACATCCGTCATGGGCCGAGCTTCCGCTTGCTTCCACGTCGCTTACACTTGCGATAATCGAGTTTCGCGTGGTGATGGAGTATTCCTTTTTGGATCTTTTTAACTTTCTCACTTTCGGGGCAGTTGAATCGGCGGTTTCAGCCATTTGAAATGTCTCCTGTCTGTACCTCCGAAAATCTCCACTGCCTTGCAACCCCGACGTCGGGGGGAAGAAAAAATCTCACATTTTTTTCTCAACTTTTTTTTAACTCCAATTGAAAGCGTTTCGTGTGTTCGTACGTTAAAATGAAGTTTCCGACCATTTTGTGTCTGTACCTCCCTACCGCTATTAAATATTATTAAAAAACGACTGCAGGGTGGGTCAAAAACACGGGTATCTGATATTATTTCGCATTACATTATTTCGTAGACTACAGTACAATGTTCGTCACCTCTGTTCTAAAGCACTCACGTCACTCAAAATCTTGTACAATTGGCGGTATTGCATCAATCTAGCGATGATGGAATCTAACAGCATCGTTAGCATCAGGGAGATGTGGGTGCATAAACCGTTCACTTTGGCCTCGTTGGAGCTTTCCAAATAAGCGCTGCTTTGATTCATTCAATTGCACATCATTGGCGGAAAAAACGGCTGCATCGGCGCTTAGCCCCTCTCGCCGAGAACGCAAGATAGACTTCGCGGCTTGTAGTTGACGGTCTTGTTGTTGCTCAATTCTCTCGGCTCTTGTTGCCTCGTCACCACGGTGTTTCTGTCCGGACGATGAGGCAGGACGGTCGCGTTGATGGGGAATAAAAGGGGCGGCAACACTAGTGTTAAACGGCGTTCGTTTTACCATTGCGTCGTCTTTGTATTCGGCGTCGTACGGAGTCATGTCCTCCACCACCACTGCCCTGCCGTGCTTCAAGTGCCCCGTCGCCTCATCGAACCC
>CYKH01000385.1:0-27287 GCA_001460835.1 Bodo saltans | reverse complement strand
CGCCACTGCTGGCGCTCGGCATCGCCCCACTTCTCTCCCTTCGTTCCGATAGGGTAGACTGGGAATGCGCGGACAATGGCAGCTGACATGGATATGTATGTTGTGTGCTTCCCATTCAAAAAGTTCAAGGCAAAAAAATGAAAATTCGACTACTTAACTGGTATTTCATCAAATTCCTCCGAGAAACGATGGAAATCAGATTTTTTTCTTCAATTTGCCAAGACTTTGGCAGCGAACGCATAATTGATACCTGCAACGACGCATGTTATTTGCGCCCGGTTGCACTCTTCGGCTGACGTTTTTGGACTGTCAGGGTACACCTCGGTAGTGGTCACGTACGTGGCGTTGGTAAATGACTTACAAACCGACAATCGCTCACCATTGCTAGCGACGACACCATCAAACATCTTAGGCAAACCAGCGATGCATCCATGCTCGTCAGCAGGAGCAATGTGCGTGACATGGCGAACCGCCTCAATCATCGCCACGTGAATTTCGTCCTGGTCAGCACGACTTGAATCGCCAATCAAGTAGAACCCATCAGGAATCTCGCTCCACTCCTCAGGCTCGATGCCATCACGGGCAAACTTCGCCGGGATGAACTCGCTGTTATCGGTGTCGGTGGTCTCGTGCAAGTCGAGGTGAATCAGCAAGTCACCAGCGTCACGCGAAACATCGGTTACGAAGGACATAGCCAGCGCCGCCTCGTTGCAGCCAGGGGCGGCGTGCTTGAAGGAGCGGTTGGGGTCAACGGCGTCGGGGTTCCATCGGTTCACCGTCTCGTAGCCCCACGGGCTCACACACGGCAGCACAAGCACGTTCAGCTTCGATGCAAACTCGGCGAAGCGCTCCGCGATGAACAGCATCGCGCCGTGCACGCCACTCGTCTCGTACCCGTGCACGCCTCCGGTCACAAGCACAGTGCGTAGGTCCTTGCGGAACTCCTTGCTCTTCACAGCAATCAGGTCGTACTTCGGCAAGCCAAGGTGCGTGTAGTCCAGAGTGCCATACGGCACAATCTCGGCGACGGCGGCCAGCGCCGCGTTCTTGTCGAACGTCGCCTTCACGTGCTCCACAACGTCGGTGTTGTAGTCACGCTTCTTCGTCTGCAGTGCGCGCCACTGCTGGCGCTCGGCATCGCCCCACTTCTCTCCCTTCGTTCCGATAGGGCAGATCGGGTACGATTGACTCTCGCACGACATACAGTATTTCCTATCAGTGAAACCATCAACAAAATAGAAAGATCGTGGAAACTTCTAAAGAAAACTATGGCACACATCTAGCATGAGGCAAAGGATGCTAACCGGTGAAAGTTACTCGACATGCAAAAGCAATCTCATCAGAGTGTGCAGTTGCAATTATTTTGTTGTCTTAGTTTGTTGTGGCACCAAGAAGCTTGTGTCGAACGCCTCATATGGGCAAGCGTACACAACAAGCCTCTGTGGCTCGGCCGCAGAATAGCGAGCTAGCAGTGAAGTGAGACTTGATTGTCGCAAGGGCACCGCAACGCGAAGGGACCGTGGTGGTGAGCTCGTCGTGTGCACTTGTTGACTCCATGACGAGACGACGAAACCGTAGCACAAAAACTGGGCTCCATGAATTGCCTCCTGTGGACGGACTACGGCATCCTTCACAGCCGCTGCCTCACGATCTCGCTTCTTTGGGAACTTACGCAACAGCTGTGATGAAGAAGATAACGAACTGGAGGAGGCACAGCACAGCGCCACCACTGACTGCGCGGTCGCTCCGATAAACTCTTCTAGCGACGCCCCTCCGACGAGGTCATGCGGGAGCACCAGAACGGGGAGCTCATCTGCCTCCCCATTTCCTGGTGGAAGCGCGATGTCCAGCATTGACGTAGCGGTCGGCGCACTGCTGGCAGTCAGAGGGTAGAAATATCGTCGCCAATTATCTTTGCGTGAGTCCGCAGTTTTGTACACAGTATCGAGGCGAACCACAGTCAGAGAGTGGACTTCCATTTGCGGTGCGTTGATGTTGGCTGATGTATTAGAGCCCTCCTGTTCTGCAGCATTCCTTCGACCTTGGGCTTCTGGCATGCACGTTGGGATGCCAGCAAGGAACCTATCCGACACCACACGGCGATTCAATCCACAATTGGGCTCGAAGATGACCTCTGGCATGACCCATTTTGGATCGCCATGGCGCATGAGCTGCACGACATGCTGAGGATGGAGCCGCCGTAACGCCTCGACAGTACTCCTGCGGCCGGAGCTCTGGATCCATCCGTGGGTGTTGATCACCAGAGGCTTAAGCCAGGTCCTGTGGTGGACCTCCACGTACGAGCACAGCGCATCCAATGCGAGCGCCATCGTCTCTGGGCACTGCATTCGCGCACCGCCAACGTGGATGACCTTGATCCACTCAGACGCCTCAATATCATGTTCCTTGACCAGTGGACGATGCACTCGTGAGATACTGATTGAGCCACTCACGCCAAACTCCGGTCGACCGAGGTCCAAGTCAAGCCAGTAGCACACACCTTGCTGGGACACGAAGCCATTGGTAAGCGACCGAGCAAGTGTGGACTTACCGATGTTTTGCGACGGAGTGTGCGCTGATCATCATCTTGCGGAACACCGGCAGGAGTGCAGGTTCAACGGGAGGGGGTACATTCTTCCGTGCAAAGCATGAGGGAATCAACATGCTGTCCCCAGACCCGTAACGATCGATGTGAGATGCTTTTTGTGCAAATTGGACGCGGCGTGTCATGAGCTCTCCTGGCAGGTACTTCTCTACCACGAGGACCACTGACATGGACTTGTCAGCTGCAAGGCGAGTGAGCCACGACTGAAGGGTGTTCGCAACCCAGTCCCAGTCGATGGCGCCAAACTTGACTTCGGGGCTGTGAGTGTTACCTACCCCCCACACCTCGTCATTCCTTTTCGTTCCGGCCGCGTGTCCAGGCTGTGCTGGGTGGGGAATTGCTACAGCCTTGGACAAACGCTCTTGGCGCGCTGCAAGAAGCTCACTGATGGACAGCTGAGATGCGCTGGATGACAACTTAGACATCGGTTGCAGCACTGCAACATCCTTGGGCCCTACCATGAAGTTCTTCTTGCCGAGCAGGAAACCATTACAACTCGCTTCGTTGAACACGCCAAACACAGCGCATGGTCCACGGATGGTTTGTGGCCCAGTGAGCCCAAGCAACGTGTGATGGCAGCCAAACGCAGTGCGGCTATCGGCGTTACGATTGTAATGGGACTCGAATGTGATACCACCATACGCTGACCTCCCAAGTGTTTGTGAGACGGACGCAGACGTCTTTTTCGGGGAGGCACGCTTCACCTCTACTTCTTCCTCGCTAGATGAGGGGTCCTCTTCGTCGTCATCGCTGCCGTCCGAAGCAGAGGAGCTAGACCCCGATGAGCCTTCAAACACATCAGAGTTGGAGGATGAGTCTTCGTTCCAGCGTTCAGCCTCTTCATCTTCTTCCTCTGCGGCGTGGCGCTCCTCTATCGCTTCGTCGAAGTCACGGTCAATTTTTCTTTTCCTTCGTGCTTGTAGAGTCTTTGCATCCACGTCTTCATCGCTGCCAGTGCCCTCGCCATCCTCGTCGTCACTTCGGTGGAATTTGATCACATCGTCGCCGGCATTGTCAAAGAGGGGGAGCATCTCCTGTTGGGCAGGAGGGGGGACGTTCAGCGTGGTTGGGAAATTGGTTCGTGCTTGCAGGCCGATACGATTCACAGAAATGAGTTTCTTCTTAGCGTTGCCGGGTGCTTCATCGTGAGCAACTCTGCTACGCAGTTCTTGAATGCAGCCCACAACATCGCCCGCGCGCTGTTTCAAATCAGACGCAGCTGCTTGTCGGGGGGACCGGATTGCACCAGGCGCCAACACACTGACACCATCTTCCATCTCTGCAGTGTTGCTGTTGTCGCTGCTGTTGCTGGCCGCATCCCCAACGTGGTGCGTGATTGGTTCCACGTCCTCCTCGATGTCATCCAACTCTACGTCCTCGGCCATCGCCGCTGCATGAACGCGTTGACGAACTTCCTTTGGCATGAAATAGAAACTATGCTTCTTGATAAGGAGACCACACGGAGATCATGTGAATCAAGTATTCAAATTGCATTGAGGATACACAACGGGGGTAAGTAGGTTGGACAACACACATCACACAACTAAGCGCACCCGCAAACAACGTGTGGGTCTAGCTAATATGAAGCACAAGAAAAACTAAAGGAAAACTCAAAGAGTCTAGGAGTCGCCTTTGTTTTCTTAATTGGCAAGACTAAAAAAGAGTTGATAGAGAATGTGTTGAGTTAATCCGTTTGCTGTGGAAGAAGCGCAGCTGCCGGAAGAACCGGCCACGCCCGAAGCGGATTTCTGCGCGCTGAAGCATTTGAGCCTTCTGCTCTGCAATCACACGAGCGAAGGTGGCCTCATTCTTCTCACGTTTGACGTCCTTTCGGCCGTCTCTCTTTGAGAGGCGAGCGCAGCGCTGCATTTGGACCTCCTTCGCCTTTTCCAATTTAGCGTACAGTTGGTTGCGTTGCTGCTTTCCTGAAGCGGCGGCAACAGCAAGCATTGCACTGCCATCTGCCACGAATTGCTTTGATTTGTTTGTGCTGACGCTTGCCTGTTTAGGGGTTGGGGCAGGAGCCTTCTTCGCTTCCTTCGGAAGGACGGCCTTCTTTTCAGCAGTTTTCTTCGGCGCCTCTGGTTTCTTATCAGCAGCACCAGTTTGGGTTGCGGGCTCGTTCTTCTTGAGAAGGGCACGACGAGAGCGGACAACTAACTCACCCTCCTTCGACATACGGAACCGAAGGGCCTTCTGCTCCTTGAACTTCTCCACCAGGGCCGCGCGTTCCGCAACGACATCTTGAGGGAGGTCGCCCACAATTGGGAGAATGCACTTCAGAACACCGGTATCGAACGTATAGTCAGCAGCCTTGGGGTCAATCTTAATGCCACTTGGCAGCTCAAACGCGAGGTAGTATTTCTTTGTGAACTTCGGTGTCTGAACTACAAAAGTGGTGGCAGTGGTGGCATCTACGTTGATCGATTGGGGTGGCACTTTGTTCAGATGAACGCTGACAAGCACCTGCTTGTTCTTGTGGTGCACTTCGAAGTTGTACGAGGGCTCAATGCTGTTGTCTGGGCGCTCCAGTGTTTGTGAAGCGCGGCCAGTGCTATTGCGTCCCTTCTTCTTTGCAGATCCCGCCTGCGCCTTCTCAGCAGGGGCAGCAGCTTCGATGGCCAAGTCCGACTTGAGCACAAGAACGCTTTTTGGTACGTAGCGCTTCTTCTCTTCTTGAGCAACCTTCTTTCCACCGTGCTTCCGCTGCTTTTTTGCGGCCTCCTTCTTCGCAACTCTTGCTGCGGCCAACAGTTTACGAGTCTCACGCTCCTCAAGCTTTGCTTGATGGGATGACGGCATTGCTCGTGTTCTAGTTTGGCTTCGGTAAACGAAAAACGATGAAAGACAAAGTCATCAAAAGACTTCGCAGTGAAAGCTTGAACAGCTGCCCCCGAACGAAACTTGAAAGTAAAAGTAAAGGAATCTTGTACATGCAACATGTCTGCGCTTCAGTAAGTTACAAAGTCCACACCAAGTCTCCGGCCGCACGTTTCGGTTTTGATGGATAGACAAGTGAGGGCACCTCTCTCCCTTTGCTAGGTGCGTCAGTCCCTACTTGCGGAGTGGCCGTAGGTTGCAGATCGTTCAGAGTCGTAGCAACAGCAAGTCGTAGGGCAGCTATCGGTGTCAATGCAGTCAAATCAAAACGACCTTGCTGCACACCTCGAATGGCGGCAACGCGTTGAAGCCGTGCCGCTGCGCAGGGTCGTCCTTGTTCGTACCATGAGGTCCCCTCGCCTTGAACAGCGCCGTAGAAGTGCTGGATCGTTCCTCCACAAGCTTTCTTAAATTTCTCAACGACTGCAGCTGCCGCCGGCCCAACCACAGACGACGTGACACTTTCAGTTGGAGGAGTTGACTGCGCAACTGGTGGCAAGGCCTCTGTGGCTCCTCCCGTCCTTGGGCTTTGAGTGGACGACACTCCGCGCCCAGCACGGCGGCGATTGCGCTCCAACGTAATCAACTCTCGTTGAAGATCCATCATGGATAATCCCTCCCCCGCCTTGACGTTCGCCTTCGCTTTCTCTGTGAGTGAAATTGCGGCTAGGATACCGTTTCCGCCAGCAGCACCGAACAAGGAGCCTCGATGCCCACCTCCGCCAAACTGTTGTCGGTTCTTGCCGATCTTACTCGACAGCTTGGCCAGCACCCCCTGCTGTCCTGCCTCGTCGCTTGAGCTCACGAAAGACCCAGCTCGCACGCGCATCGACGAGACGCTAGAGCGCCTTCGAAGCGCATTGCTGGATCCTGGTGACTCTGGTGACTCAACTGCAGAAGTTGGCTGTTGTGCAGTAGGAGAAGGGGAGTGTGCAGCTTTAGGGCTCACAATCATTGCCATGCGGTTGCGCACAGGACGCACTGCTCCAAACTCTTTCCCTGCTCTTGTGCGAGGGGATACCACCTTCGGCGAAAGGACTCGTGGTGACAAAGCTTTTTTGGGTGGCGTGCTTTTCGGAGACAGCACAAGCACGCTTAACGTGTTGCCAACAGATTCCTCCAGTGTTGACATCTCAAGGCTTGTGTGCCGCTGAGCTAGTCGTGTCATGACGACCTTTGCTCGACTGCTTGATGCTGCGGTGGGCGTTAGGTGGGAGGCGAGCGGTGACGTCAAAGCGGTTGGCATGGAAATCTGCAACCTTGTGGCGGTCCGTTTGGAGGCTCCTGATGCAGCAGCAGCACGTGGTGTGACTTCTTCTGTAGCCCATGGAACCTGCAAATCAAAGTTGCTCAGTGGCGGCACAATTGGGTTCACTGCTGGTTGGGTCTTCTCGCTCGTACCCACGGGTGCTGATGCCTGAGGCTTTGCTTTGCTAGAGAGCGACTGGTTTTCGGGAGAAGAACGCTTAGATCCCCCACTAGCCGCCTCTTTTGGGGGGGCTGAGGGTTTCGTTGGCGCTTGGGGAACGGGGGATGGTTGACCACGTCGTCGCAGAAGTCGTTGTTTCTTTTCCCTCGAAAAATTTTGTCGTTGCCAGTCGAATACTGGCCGCAAGACGTCGCTCGCTTCGTACGCATTCTCTTGCCGAATCTCCTCTTCCTCGCTGCTACTCCCCACGAGGTCGTTGATCATTGCATGGAACCGATTCATGTTGGTGGCACCGACAATGTCACTCCCTTTTAACGTGACCCGAACAGATCCTCGCTGGTGGAACACAGCTGGCACCGCCGGCGCGGCGGGGTGAGCAGCGCCGTGATGATCATTCGTCGTGGTTGGAGCAGTGGTGGTGCGAAGCTTTCTTGTGGCTTTCCGCTCACTTTGCTGCTTCTCTTGCTCCTCCTCAAGAATACGATTGCGTCCATCAACGCCTGTAAGAAGAAACAATAGCTCTCCTTTGACGCGTGAAAGAACTTCATGGAGAACTGCTCTGTTTTGCTCAACAAGATGCGACGCGGCTCGCTTTGCGTCGTGTTCATTTCCAACCACGATGCCGCCCGCCATGGAGTTCTGGCCGCTTGCCGCGAGGACTGCGTTCACCTGAACCTTTGTGAGTTCCACTTTCTTACCGAACGGGCGAAGAGAAGAAAGAAGTCCGCGCCAAGGCTCCTCGGCCACCTTTCGTGCTGCGGGCGTTGTTTCGCCGAGGATTGACTCCTTGGCCGCCATCTCCTCTTGCTTCGCTCGAGCTGCGCGTGAAGTTCTCGGCAATCCGCGCTGACCCTCCTCATCACAAATCACAAAGTCAAGGTACTCGACGGAGGCGGCGACAATGATATCTGATGCCGCACGCAGCAACCGATCACGGTTGCGCTCCAAAAAGCGAGCGTACGATGTTCCCGTAGACGCTCCATGAAGCGACTGCACAAGTGCTGCGTAGGAGGTTGACAGTTCGAGCAGCAACCGAAGTTCTACGGGACCAACCGCATCTTGCAACTTGGTGCCGCTGTTCGAACGATACGCAACGCTGCCTGATTCACCAGTAGACGTCTCGTAGTTACCCGGGTCGTTTAACACGGCAATGAGGTCCACCACGGGGAGGATTGTGGGCTCTGGATGTGCAAAGCCGTTGTCCTCTGGCTGAGTTGCTGCAGGTCGCCCTCCTCGGGTGCCTGACGATGTGGCCCCAGCTGAAGTGATTTGCCGCATTTTGCTGGGCGACGCAGCGACATCGTCTTCGTCGCCCGTGTCTGACGATTTGTGGCTCCACACCGATGCTGCACGTGCACCTTGGCCAGCAGAGAGAGGCTTTGCGTTGGACGGGACTTTGAACTTTAACGCTGAACTTGCGGGGATAAGCATCGACGGCGATGCAGCGAGGATGGGAGACCCTACGCTCGTGATGAGGGGATCAAGTGTTGACTCCCACCCTATCTGTTCTTGAGGGTTTGACAAGCCGTTGGTTGCTGGTGGCGCGTCCAGGAACGAAGAAATGGGTGCAGCCCGATCTCTGCACGCATGAAACGGAAGCTGCCGGAGCCGGGCAGTTGTCAGCGACAGCCAATAGTGGCAGCTCGATGCAACAGCCTGCAGTGGGTCTCGCGGTGGGCGCATCGCTTCACGCTTTCGTCTCTCACGTTCAAGTTCAATTTTCTCAACTTTTCGCGGGGATCCGGACGATGCGCTGGTTGCGCGGGAAGGAGACATCATGGTGGCGTTGGCGCCGCGTACCGTCGAACCGAGGTGATCAGCCCCGCCCAACAGTATTGGAGGCAGGCCGTCAAGAAAGCGCGAGACACGATTTCCATACATGGACTGCTCCACTTCGATCAATAGGAACAGCCTGTTTGCGTGAAGTGTACTCAACGAGCGTTCTGTTCGCTGGCTAGTCTTGAGCTGGAGGTTCACAATTTGTTGATCTGTGACTTCAGTGTCATCGATTGCTGTGACGGCATTGTGGTTCTGCGTTGCAGACAACACAATGGGCTTCAGCAGAGCACTACATGGAGCGGAAGTGGGCGCTGTCGGAGGGCGGTGAGCAGCAAAGGGAGCAGGCACATTTACTGTGGGCATCATCGAGTTCATTTCTTTCTGATACGCTTCTTTCAGACGATGGGCCTCAAGGAGCATGGTCTGCTCCTCAAGCATCAATTGTTGAAATCGTACGAGATCACCACCGAAGAGGCTCACCGGAAGCGCTTTCATGAGAACGAACACAATCAAATCCACGGTAGACCGTACCGCGTCACGGAGCGAGCGATTGTGCGTGAGCCACTCCTCAAGAGTGCAATAATGTTGGTCCCCTCCTTCGCTTTCGTCGTCTGAGGATGTTGCTTCCTCATCACTACCCTTGCGTTTGTGGTGTGTTTTTTGTTTCGCCTGATCACTGAGCTTGGATGCACCAAGGAGCGACGAAGATTGACCCATTTCAAACGCTTCGCTGTGTCGCTTGCGCCGGAAACGATGAGCACCTCCGGCGGTTGCTGCCATGTGGGCCGCAACCGCCTCACGGATGCAAACCGACACTCGTTGGTGCATCAATCGCTCATTTTCCTCTAATTCCTCTGGTGACGTGTGATGCTGATGGAATGACAGCTCTTCAAGCTGTCCTCCTCCAAGCAACTCCACTTGCAGAGTCGGAAACGCCAGGGAGCGAGGGGTGTTTTTGGATCCTGCTCCCCCGGATCCGCTGTTCTGTCGCATCCTGTCGAGCCCCTGGTTCGTGCATGCAGGTAGGGTACTTCCTGGAACAGTGTCTGGAACCCTGTCCTTTCCAAGGTCTTTTCGTTTGTCTTCAAAGTATGAAAATCCACCGCTCTGGAAAAGCCCTTGTACCTTGCTCATGGTGAGCTTGTCTGGCAGGCTGGTGCTACTCTTCCCGTGAGCAGTCTGCTGTTGACTAGCTCTAGGACTTGAGGCTCTTGGCGTCGTGGCAGGAGTGGAGGATGCAACGAGTAGCTGACCAGATCCGTCTACAAATTCAAGTGCGATGGTCTCATGGAGGTATCGGTTGTGGCTTTCCTCGTACGTTTCCACTGCCTGTTGTACGCGCAGCATCTTCCCATCAAAGAATTGTTTCTTCTGGTGGTGAAGGGGTGTATTCGATGTGCTTTCAAAAAAATCGCTGATCTCCCGCTGCTCTTCTGTCTGAGTAGGAGGAGGGCCGCCGCTATCAAATTCTTTTCGTTGCCGCAGTCCAGCGTCTTCTAGTAACCTTACAGCAACATGGTAAGCTAGTAACTGCTCTCGTCGCTCTCGAGCGGAGATCACCGTGCGGCTCGATGCATTGATTGTCGGTTTGTAGCCTGCATTGGCGTCACTGCTATTCTTGTTGGTGCTAGGAACTCGAGCGGAGCTTGGAACCGACCTCGACGATTGGGGGAGTGTTGGGGGAGCAGGACGCAACATAAATTGACAATTCCTATTCTTCTGATACTACCTATTTTACACAAATCGTTCAGAAATCGGAATGGTGCACAGGAACAACTTGCAAGTGGAGAGTTAAATAAAGATGAACAATGCACAACCACACTGCGAACTTCATTGTGCTTTGACAAGCCCATTGCGTGTTGTTGGGGCTTGAATGATTGTTGTTTGTTGTTTTGTGGTTTGTTGGTTTTGGACTTCCTTTTGTTTGGCATCTTATTCATCGACGGTATTGGAAGGGCGACAATAATACCTCGGTTGTGCGCAACACGTGTTTGCAGGGCCATGTGCTCAAGACGTACTTCACAAAACAAGCCCAGACAATTCATTTCGACCGAAGCCGTGGCTCCAGTGCGTTACGATAATAAAAAAAAAGTTCAAATGCTCCTCAGGTTGTCAAAAAAAATCACACGCGCCATGAAAACAGAAACGAACGAAACAAAACAGTGCACTTTCGAACGAAACAAAACAGTGCACTTTTTGAACGTGAATTCACTCATTACGAAGGTGTTCTTCAGCTATGCGAACATTGCTGCAACGATTGCAACTGCGAAAGCTGCAAGCAGTATGAACATGTTCTTCAGCATTGGGTTTCGCTTCGTTTTCTGTGCGACTGCGGCGTTGGGTAGTTGTGACTTTGGAATAGTGCTCTCCTTTGCAGGTGCTTTAGGTCCTTTAGGGCTAATCTCACGCGTGGGCTGAGACTGTTGCGTCTGGACGCTGGACGTTTGTGGTGGCTGGGGTTGGGGTTGAGTCTGTGGCTCCCGCTTGGACGGCTTCGTCACAGGTTCTTTGGCAGCCGGCAGCACAGGCTCAGGGGCAGGGGCTGCAGTCACCACCGGAGCAGGCAAAGCAGCAGCTGGGGTTGACTTAGCCAGCACAACGGGCTTAGTAGGTTCTGGCTGTGGCACTTGCTGTGACGCCGGTTGCGGTGCTGCTGGAGTTGGCTGCTTCTTTGCGGCTTTCTTTGCTGCTACCACACCAGCTTGCGCCCACGCAGCATCCATCACAGCAACACACGCCCCCCACTCAGCAGCTTGGTCCTTCACAACCTGCACACACCCATCAAATACCGCAAGCAGCGACTCTGCGTTCGAGAACAGGTTGCTGTACGACGATACGGCGTCCATGAGCAACACCTTGCGCTCTTGCTGAAACGTGCGGTATGCCCCCATACGTTCCAAATTACTGCTCGACACAGCCAACGTCAACATTTTTGACGTGGGTCCAATCGTCGACTCCATGTCGCCTTGCGCAAATGCACGAACCTCAGGATGAACGCATGCGGCTCGCTGGGCAATCAGCGCAGTTGTGATGGCATTGGTGAATGCAGCGAGCAGCGGACTGTCGCTGCCGAGAATGAGCGAGATGGGGGCGAGTGTTGAGGGGACGGTGACCCCACCGCTGGATGATGAGCCAAGCGATGATCCCAAGGAGCGTCGTAGCAGCTCATCCGATGGTGGCGATCCGCTAGAAGTCAGTTCGCTCTTGGCTGAGCCACTGGCTGTGGTGTCCTTCTTGTCTTTTTTCTTGCTTGGTTGCGCTGCAGCAGCTTCGGGGGGATTCTTCTTCGACGCTTCGCGTACAGGGGGACCTCTAAGGATCTCGTCGAACTGCATCTCCATCATGCTGATATCGTTGGCGTGCATCAGCAGAATGTTGGATTGCTTGATGATATCCTCCTCGAGCACCTTGGTGGGGCTCGGAGCCAACGGTGTCGTAGGAGGAGCAGCGCTAGCACCGCTTGACGGTGGGGTGTCGCCAGCTTTCCTCACAAGCTTCTTCTTCTTTGCGTCGTCCAATGTGGCTGCCGAAAGCGCCGGAGGAGCAGCAGGAGTAGACGCTGCAGCAGTCGACGGCACGGTGGGGAGGGAAGCGGAAGCAGGAGCAGCTGCACTTGGCGATGAAGACGCGGGGATTGTTGGCTTTGCTAGCTCGGCAATGGGAACTCGGGGAGTCGTGGCAGTTTTCTTTGGGGCGGCAACAGGTGGCTTCGGACTGACGTCTGGTGTTGACTTCGACTGATCTGCTTTTGTTGCGACGCTGGGGCCCAGGCCGGGGAATGATGAGGTTCCAGCCGCTGCGGCACCACTGGCTTGCTTAGGTGTTGCGGTTGCACCACCAGACTTGGGCGTTCCGCCGGTCACGGCAGCGCTCCACGATGCGTGGGATTTCGTGATCAAAGGTGATGCCACTATCTTTGGAGTTTGCTGGGCGTGGAGGGGTGGGGAAGAGAGGGACACGTTGCTGACAGACCCGTCCTGCTGGTTGGCAACACCAATAGACAAGCAGCTTGGTGCCTCAAGCAGGGGAGCAGCAATCAGCTCGCGGATGGCCAAGTCGATTGCTTTCTTGCCGGCGTTGCTGCTCGTCTGGGACAGCAACTGAATCTCAAGCACCACGTCACGAGCAAGAATCTGGTAGCCGTGAGTCGAGGGCTCATCCCCATCGCTGGGGCCGTTAGCTGTTGAGGATGAGCCAGTGGACGATGTGGACTTCGCTTTTCCGCTCAACGGTGGTGAGGCGGGTGCCCAGGCAACTTGAATGCCGACGACACCAATGGAACTGCGATACGTGGGAGTCTCCGGCACGGACGGTTCCGAGGAAAGCTCTTCGGTAGGTGCAGCACCACCACCAAGAATCAACAGGGCAAGTTCGTTCAATGCACTCCGCAACACATCAACACGAATGATGCGGCTGTTTGCAAAGTCGCTTCCGTCACCGATCGTAGATTTCTCTGACGCTGCGATCGGTGCAATCAGTTTCTGGATGGGGATGGTAATCGTGCATTGAGTGAATTTAAGTAGCGAGCTCTTGGGAGAGGTAGAATTGCTCGTGGCGCTGGAAATGCTACCAAAGCTGCCCTTCAGCGACGTGTGGCCACCGCTAGCAAGTTTTGTCTGCTTTAGCACATTCGGAAGGGACGACCCCCACAGCCGAACTGAAGAGACGTCTTGTGGAATTTGATGGCGCACCGTCTCCCACGACCATGCTGGGTGGTTGGGGGGCCCTTGTTGTTGTGGTGTGGTGCGACCAGGGGAGCACGGAGTATCGAGTAGGCCTTGGATGGAGGCCGACCACGACGTGATAAAGAAGTCAACGCGCTTGAAGGCCGCCTGGACTGTCCCTGACGAGAGAGGGGCTGAAGACGTGGCCGCATCGGGTGCGTTGCTCGAGTTGGACGAGCCAGAGTCCGCTCCCTCAACTTGCAGGCTCCATTGACGGTTGAAGCACAAACCACCAGCAGGATGCTTTTGATGCAGCGCCTTCTTCACTGCGACGAATACTGGAGAATCCATCGGGTAAATATCGGCTACACCACTGCCGACCTGCAGATAGGTAGAGGGCGCCACCGATGTCGCTTTCGTGTCACGCGATTGCCGACCGGGAAGTTCTGTGAATCCAAACGCGACTGAAACGATATCGAGAACCATAATGTGGAGAGTATCTTAAGAATACGATGATGTGTAGTATGATAGAAGAGGCCTTCGTAAGTGTGCGCACGAAGTTCTATCTCACCTTTTTTTTTTACTGTTGTTGCTGTTTTGACTACTTCTCAACCTACAAGTCAGCAAAGGAAAAGCAAATTGATCATCAGCAGACAACCATTGCTTTGGTGCTGCGTCCTCTAAAAGCGCTGTGTTACGGGCAAAGGTTTGGACGTGCAAAAAAAGCCGCAACAAGGCGCGAGTTACAGCGACGCACCCGTGGCTGTGTCTCTCAGCCACTTCACCATGTCGATCATGGTTGTGTCCGTCAAGTTTGCAGCTGCTGCGGTGGACTGTTGCTGCAGTTCGTAAGGAATCGCAGGATCCCACTTCGCTGGAGAAAGTGCGAGACTACGCGTGACGATAGTGACGGCGATATGTGGAGAAGAAGAGGTGGCATCATCGGATCCCCTCGGTGCAGATGCATCCAATCGTTGGGCCACTCCGAACGCACGCTCATCGCGCAGGCAGTGTTGCAGCCCGTTTAAAATGTGCGAGCCACACAACTCCATCAGCTTTGGCATTCCTAAGAACCCAGCGAGCTGCGTCACTTGGTATAAGAGCTGCAAGCCGCGAATGCCGACTGCTACCTGCAGCGTGGACTCTCCAGGAGCGTTGAAAAATACGTCCGAACGCGGCACTTTAATAGCGCGAAGCTCGAGGGGAAATACAGCCTCAAGAACCTTGATGCTCCAGGGGTCACGAAGGGATGCTTCGATAATCTTCCGCCCTCGCAGGCCAGTTGTGCCAGGTGTATCGACCACGTTGACCTTTGGCACAACATCTGAAGGCTTGGGCTCCAATGGGCTTGAGGTAGAGAGCCATGATGCCACAATCGAAACCGCCAGCGGAGACGCGCAATCGGCTCCAATGGGAAGGACAACCGGAGCAGACGCATCGGAGTCCTCTACAAGAGCACGGATCATCGCGGAAGAAGTGCAGCCAATTTCGGAGCCCACCTCAAACTTATGTTCTCCTTCAGATGAGCACAGAAATAACGCCGATGATGTTCGAAAAGCCAAGTCCACAGTGGAGGGCTGTGGCAGTTGGTGACGCTCGAGGAAGTCGTTCATGATTTTGATAAACAACACGCGTGATGTCAAAGTTGCCTTTTTGTATCGATAGGTTGAAACGGGGAGCTTTCAATGCAGAACGCATGATTGCAGCACGTAAAACACAGAAGGTCAATTCATGATGCATGATGAGCCGAACATAATGAGCCAAACAAATGAAAAATGGGGGAAATGAACGCGATCGTTGTGTTAAGAAGAAGTTGTTGAGCGGCTCGTTTGCAACTCAGCTCATATAAAAGAGGCAATTCCTCGTTAGATTTGAGTGCACGTAGGTGATGAGGTTAACGAAACCCTCACTTCGTTGTTCCATCCGTCTTCGCCGCCGTTTTCTACTCTCACGACGTACTCGCCAACCACCGCCACACGAGTTCCAGTCGGTGTTGTAAAGCAAAATGCCTCGCCATTCAGCACAAAAGAAACTGGTACGCTCTTCCCAGCATCGATGTGAACACGTGTGTAGTTGACGAGAGACTTCCGTGGCGCTGTTGGTAGGAGCGGTGTGGTGGGTGGCGTTACGTACAGCTGGACGACATCGTCCCCATGTTTATCCCCGGTATTGGTACCGATGCAGTCCAGTTGGCCCCCAACCCCTCCCCCTGTGGTCCACCAGACGCAATCCCATGAGAACGTAGTGTAGCTGATGCCGAACCCAAATGGAAATATCGGCGCCACAGCGGGGCTCAGGTAGCGGTAGCTCCTTCCCACTCCCGTGGTCATGTTCATGTCTGACATCTGAATCATGTCTACATAGGCAGATGGGTACATGGTGACCGGCAGCTTGCCGCCTGGATTGTACGCTCCCAAGAGTGCGGTGGCCACCGCCGCACCGCCGTATGGGCCTGGGTACCACGCCTCTACCACACTGTCCATGATCGGCAATGCCTCCTCAATGCCGACCACGCCACCGTTGAAGAGCACAAGCACCTTCGGGACGTTGAACGCTGCAGCAGAAATGTTTTTGAGCAGATTGAGTTGAGCGGTGGGGAGGGCAATGCTCGTGCGATCCAGCATCTCTGCCTCGAGACTTTCGTCAAGGCCACCAAGGAACACAATCACATCACTCGAAGCAGCAACTTCAAGCGCCTGGCGCATGAGCTCAGCGTCTTCCGAGGCATGATAGCAGCCTTGGGCGTAGGACACAGTTACGTCGACGTTGAACTGCGCGGCGGTGTCAACAAAAGCTTTCAGTGGCGCAGCCACGCAGGAGAAGTCATTCATGCCCCCTGGACACAACCACCCGAGGTAGTTGCCTAACATGACGGAGCTACTATTTGCGCTTGGCCCGATCCAACCGACACGAAGCGATCCTTCGTCACTTGGACGATGGGATTTGGTCTTGACCAGCGGCAGAGTCGCATTGCGGTTCTGCAGCAGGACCAAAGACTGCTGTGATGAGAATAGTGACTGCGCCTTCCCCATGTCATCGTTCACAACACTCATAGGAATATTCCAAAAAGGCGGAGGAGTAGCTAATGCACCATCAAACAGCCCAAGCTCGAACCGCAATGTCATTGTGTTGCGCAGCGCTCGATCGACATCAGTCTGTGAACAGAGACCCTCTTCCACTCCGGCAGCAAGATAGGTGAAGTAGGTCCCGCCTGAGTTGATGTCTGTCTCACCGTCATGGAGCGCCAGGCACGATGCATTGGCAGGGGATAACGTGTACTGATGGTCTTGGTAAATGCACTGCACGGAGTCGGTGTCAGAGGTAACATACCCAGTAAAGTTCCATGATCCTCGTAGCTTGTCCTTCAGGAAGGGGCTCGCACAGGTTGGGATCCCGTTGAGGCTGTTGTAGGAGCACATGACGCCTTTGGCCTGGCCCTCGACGATACCTGCATGAAACGCTCGCAAGTACGTGTCGGAGAGATCATACTCGCTTACGACCGCGTTGAAGTTGTAGCGGTTCACACCGTCACTATCGTCGAGGGAGTAGGCGGCCCAGTGCTTTAAGGTCACAATTGCCTGAATGGTGTGACGGTCCATGGAAGGGTTCCGTTGGATCCCCTCAGTGTATGCCTTGGCGTAGTCTCCTGCAAGCAGGGGATCTTCACTGGGGACTTCTTGGTTGCGACCCCACCGAGGATCACGGTTGATGTTGATGTTGGGGGACCAGCAGTTAAGGCCAATGTGTGCCATACCACTCCATAGGCTCGGCTCTCGAGCTCCCGCTCGCCAGAGTGCTCGTGCCTCGAGACCGATCTTCATTCCCATCCATTGGACGTTGCTCATGTTCCAAGTGGCGCCAAGACCGTTGGGATTGGGAAAACTGGTAGGACACGTATCATTCACACACGTCGACTGGACGCCGTGAACACAGTTAAGACCCCAGTCATACCCAGGAACGCCGAGGTACGCAAGCGACGTGACATTACCTTGTGGCCAGCCGCGCGCAGTGAGGAGCGCAGGTTTGTCGACCTCTCGAATGCGGTTGATCAAGTCAGTGACACGATCAGGGATCGCAAGGGACACGTTGCAAAACGGCAACTGTTGGAAAGTGGGGTCTCCACACGCGACACCAGCCGGAACCACTGTGCCATCGACCGTGTGCGTGAAGATCAGCAGCAAAGCACACGCAGCGAGGAGCGAAGCGGCATTGAGTGGGTGCATTAATAAAAACAACAACTGATGAGACTTTTCTTTGAGAGAGTCAACAAAAAAAATGCATATTTTACTTTTGGTGCAGAATTGTGTGGCAACAACAGAAGCGTCTATCGTCACCAGAAAGTATCACACAAGTACAAAAAAAGCAAGACGCCGGGGCTGATTGGAGCCTCAGCTCTACTCTAAAACGCGCGATTGACAAAATGGAATACAAATCGATCAACAACACATTGTGTGCCCACAAGACACAGGACACACCTTACAACCGATGGCAAACGGATGTCGCTTAACAGCCACCTACGATATCAGTTGCGTTGCCCGCATCTCGCGGTTTCGTGCGACAACGCTTTGAAGGGTGCCTACAAATGTTGTGTACTCTTCCTCTGTAAGAGCACACAGCTCTAAGGTGCGCTCTGCAAAAATCAGAGTGAAGCACATGTTCTCGTCCACTGGCTTCTTGTTGTCGTCAACCACTACGTTAATATTGTTTTTGGTGAATCGCTGCGCGTTGGGTCCAACTGGACCCACCAGCACCTCATCAAGAGTGAGAAGGCTGAGCTGCCCTGCACTTTTCCCGTTGATTGAGACAGCCCACGTAAGGTGGGGAAGTACAGTCTCTTGGGCCTTGTGCATTGTGGTGCGATCTTGCACTGAGAAGTAACGCATATGCGGTGGTCCTTTCCTGCAATACTTCAGCATCATGGCGCCAGCCCGAAGGTGCATCATGCCAGATTTGAGCGGCACACTCGCCACCCCAACCCTTCGCGGGATATCACGCAGCTGCTGCTCAAGGCTCAACTCTCGGCGGTGGTTAGACGGACCACGTGCGTGGTGAGGGTGGTACTGTTGTTGTCCATTTGCCTTGCCACTGGCGCTGCCGGTGGACGACACTAGCGGTTGCTGCTGCGCTTGTTGTTGCGGCTGCTCGAAAATAGGCTGCTGTTGTGTCTGCATGATCGGCTGCGCTTGCTGCGGCTGCACAGCAGCATACGGTTGGGGTTGAGAAGGAGCTACCGAAGGTTGCTGTGACGCGGAGCGATGCATCTCAGACGTCGTTCGCTGATGATACTGCTGCTGCACGAAGACCTGCTGCTCGTGTGTCGTTGACACTGCCAACACTTGTGGTGGCTGTGTGGTGTTAATCGGTGGGGCGCCATTGAACACAGGAAATGAGTCGTTGGGCTGCTGCAGAACTTGGCCTTGCGGTTGTGGGCTCGGCGACGTGCGGTGATGAGCTCCAGCTGGATTCTGCAGCTGATGTTGGATTCTAGCCTTTTTCTCCGCGGAATCGACAATAGGCACGATGGCGCTTGTGTTCGGATCAGTTGTTGTGAATGTTCCACGGCCCACGCTGGACTGATCCCTCAACGTTCGAATAAGGCGGTAGGCATCGATGTAGAAGCACTGCACTAGGCCAAGCACGTCCTCCGGTGCCATCGTCTCAATACCTCGTGAGGCCTCTTCAGACTCGCGTCCATAGTGGTTCTTCAGGTACGTTGCAATCAGCACAAGATTACCATCGTGGTCTCCTGCGCGAAATAGTGGCTGACGGACTGGACTATGGGCAGCCGCAAAGGCTTGCGGAGGAGGCGCAGTGGACGGCGGTGCTGGGCTCTGATCCCCCCAACCCTGAAATGGAGTTTGTTGGTGCGGAGCATGCTGGGAGTGCGCGGCATGCATGGCGAGCTGCTGTGCTGCTATGGTTTGTTGGACAACGGTATTGGGGGAAGTGAGGGCTCGACGTGGGCCGCCAACTTGTTGCGGAGGTGGCTCCACCAACGCCCCAGCAGGCGCCGACATCGGCGGTGGAGGTGGTGCATGATGAATCGTGACCGGATCAAACGTGTTCCCGTTGTCGTGGTGCTGCAGCTGTTGTGAGGCTGAGCGTTCTTGGTACGGTTGTTGGTTGTTCTGTTGGGACCCCTCTCGCGAGGCAATCCACTGCTGAAGATTCGGGTTGCCTTTGGGTTGAACAAGACGCGATGCTGGCGTGCTGCTGAAACCGCTGATTCCAGTCGGCGCCGCAGCAGCACCCCGACGCCATGAGTCCCCTGGCGACGGCTGCATGTGGGACGGAGTTCGATCCCATGGCGACGACTGCTGATGAAAGCTTGGACCCGCAGGGGAATGACCGTATGGCTGAGCTTGTGGGTTGGGGTGGCCAGGTGGTCGGGTGATGTACTGCTGTAAGTATGCCATCGACTCATCTAACTCTTGTTGATCGGCTTGTTTGTCATATGGACCTGCTGGAGCAGCTGCAGTGCTATTGGGAGAGGCTTGCCTCCAATGGGCCGCAGGCTGTGCGGCCTGCTCGCTATAGTTAAATTTTGGCCTTGTGTTCCACGACATCTGAAAATAAAACCCGATCCCGTGTTTCTGTACAACAACAAGAAAAAAAAAGAGAGACCTCATCTGCATCGCAAATTTACTGACGACAGACACACATACTTGCAACGCTTTCGTTACTACAACTTTGCAGCAATTCTTTGTTGGCGGACCACACCGGCAAGAGGAGGCTCCCAATGAGCACGAAGGTGGGGAATCTCTGGGACTGTAAGGTCAAAGTACCACATCAGCGCATCGACGTACCCCTCCTCCTTCTTCGCAGGCGTCGTGGAATCAGCGACACGATCCTTTGGGGGCTCAAGACACAGACGCCCAGCCTTTGGGATAACGCCAACATTCACAAACCCTAACTTCTCCCAGAGTTTATTGGAGGCCTCGTTGGTGCGGTAGACAAGATTGTACATCGATCCGCGGTATCCAAGGGCTTTGGCGAGGTGTCGAAACCTTTCTCCCATGATGTAGCCCGCTCCGCTGTTGCGGTAGGCCGGGGCCACAAGGAAGCCGGCGTTACAAATGTGACTGGATCTCCCTGGAAAATTTGGTTTGATATAGAAGCACCCTACAAGTGTTGGGTCCTCCAACAGCGGCACGCCTACCTCGTTCGATGACTCTACAGCATCTTCTGCTCTCAGCACAAACACATCGTACCCGCAATAATAATTCAAGAACACCTCGTCGCTCATCTCAGCTTCGAATGGATACGTTCTGCCTCCTTGGATCTCGAGGTTAAGGAGGGCACACATACTCCGGACGGTGGAACGTGATGCAATGCAACGAGCACCATCGGTCACACCCAGACGGTTGCGATGGTGGCGATCCACCGTGTTGGGGATGATTAATTGCTGCAGGACGACTGGAACACCGTTGCGTAACGTTGTCTGATATGGGAGAATTGCAGAGAAGTCAACATTGAGGCGAGGGCCAGCGGGCGCAGATCCGGGGTACGCCATAGAACACAAACAAAAAGAGTGTGCGCCTTGAAGTGGAAAATTCAAAGAAGAATATGTGCAACAGAAATCCCACAGTTATCATTTCGGCGCTCAAGCAAAAGTCACAGAGCCGACATTAACAAAAATACACACACTTGATGTGAGAGAGTATCAAGGAATCACGTTGCGGTTCAATCTTCAAAAAGTTATTTTCAATTGTGAACATTCCCTTCGAGTTGGTCGTATTTAGCAAGTACGTATTGGTAAAACTCCTCCGACGGAACAATATTAACAAAAATACACACACTTGATGTGAGAGAGTATCAAGGAATCACGTTGCGGTTCAATCTTCAAAAAGTTATTTTCAATTGTGAACATTCCCCTCGAGTTGGTCGTATTTAGCAAGTACGTATTGGTAAAACTCCTCCGACGGAACAATATTAAACCCCAAGATGTAGTGTTCTCTGAGGTCTCCCGTCCAGCAAATCAAATCCCCAGCGCCAACTCCCTTCGAATGGACGCGTCGAAGGTACTCCGCCTCGCGCAGGGCTTTATCGGCCACAACGCGTTGTGCGGGTACGCTGCCATCCTCCGCTTTACGAGAGAGGAACACCTTCCCAGGGCCGCCATTGTCCTTCATTGCCTTTGGGTTGTCGTCAAGGTATTTGTCCGTGTAGCTTAGCCAATCAGTGAATTCTTTGTTACCTAAGAACTTGCCTGTGATGCGGGACACAGCAAGGCCACGTTGTCGGTGCACTTGAATACCGCTACTTGGGACATCCACCGCCTCGTCACGAATCGCCGCCTTCTCAACGGCCTGAAGCCGTCGTGACCATTCCTCCATTCCGCAGAATGAGTACCGCTTCTTTGCCGGCAGCGGTAGCTCGCGATGGTGGTTCTCGGCATCGTCACCGTCAGCGGTGTTGTTGTCTTTGTGTCGAATTTCATCGAAGTACCCTTCGCATGGTCCTACAATGGTTCTTCTTGGGAATCGAATCTTGTCTTTGCACAGCAAAGGTGATTCACGGCCGCTAAACATGGCCAGCCCAGTTATTTTGTTGATCGTTTCGTCATTTTCATCGAGTGCAGGAGGTGGGTGAATCCCGTTTCCCCCTCCGCTCCCCATACCGCCACCACCCAGCATGGTAACGCTTCCAATCATCATGGAAACGAATACTATCAAACACAGCAACGCACCAAATAGGACGGCAACCATGAGGCCGTTGCGCGTCGCTTCACTCTTGGCTGCAGCGCCGACCTGGCTCGCAAGGCCATCGGAAGGGCCGCGAGTCCGCTTGGTGCTGCTCTTCATTCCGTTCTCCTGTTGGTTCAATAAATAGGATGACAGGCATTGCGAAGGCAGGTACAAATGTAAACAGTGGTAAACGGAAGGTTAGAATGTTCCGCTCGTACGCGTGGGGGAGGGGTTTATCGAATTTCATTCCACCTAGAGCGCAGCTGTGGGTGAGCCGGTGAATCTCGGAAACAAAAACATGAATAGAAATAGCTACTGCAACAGGCAAACACATGCAACACTCTACAACATGACGAGGGTAACTACATCTGGCGCAACCCAAGCGAGGCTCGAAGTGCGTCAGCTGCAGTACTCCGTCGTCGTCTCATGCCACCGGCTCCCTCACCGATAAGGTCGTCTTCAATTTCGTAGAAAACTTCAATCTCATCACCGCCGTACATTGAAAAACGAACGGAGCGGCGACGTGAAGAGCACCGCGTTGCGGCTCTTGATGTACGCAGTGCGCTGGGAGCTCGAAGAGAGTAGTCAGGTCCCTTTCCTGTAGTGGGTGATGTCGTTGCTGATGAGCCGCCTTCCTGATACAGAGGGCGTGCCTCTTCACTCTCCTCTGGCTCAGAAGCACCGCCGCGGCGATGTTTCGAATCGTCATCGGTCTGCATGGGTTCATCGCTAATCAGTAAGATTGACAGCGGCAGTAATAGCGCTGGCATCAGCATGTGGCCGATTCCAATTAACAAATACAACTTGTCAAAGTTGCAAGGGACAACTGTGCGAATGTCAAGGTGTTCCGCCAACACCACTCCAACCGATCGGCCGAGGTTTTGCCCAAAGTTGGAAAACCCAGCAAGGAGCGCAAACATCGTACTCTCCAACCCCGCCGGGCACAGCCTCGACATGAGCACTGCAGCCGGCATAAAGTCAATCATCGTGGTGGCCTGGTACATGAACGCGTCGCCAAGCATGTAGGTGATCTCATCGCTGATGCCAATGTCTCGATTCCAGCGGTTCACCATGACGATATCTACCAGCGACACGGTAATCTTGAGAAGTGTAGTGAGCCAAAATACCATTCGAAATCTGGTGCCACTCAAAAACTTCTGGAAGAATATCACAGCGAGCATGCAAGCGCCGTTGGTGGCCAGCATGGCATACGTCTGGTAAAACGTGTACCCAAAATTGGGGCCACCAGGAACGCACTTTTCATCAGCGGTGTAGAAATAATCGATCGAACCGTTGATTTGCAAGTACAAAAATTCCTTCAAGAACATGAACAAGTTGGCTTTTGCAGCGGCTGGCGGAATGACAAAAAAACTTGCGATGAAGAGCGCTGTGACCACAGTAGCATTGTAGATGATCGTGTCTAAGTTATCTCCGTAGAGTGATACCAAGATCGTGCCAATGGCAGCGATGCTTGTGGCCACGCTGAGAATGACGATTCGACTTTTGTGGAGCACTGTCACGCTCTTTTCCACAGAATGATGAGCCTCGTCGGCAACGACAGTGGGAACGTCTGGGGCAACCACCTGCTTTCGTGCACTAGCCTCAAGTAAAACTCGCTCCTCTCCCGTTAACTCGTCGGAGCCCTCATCGTCACACATCATGCAACACCGGCTGACCTTTGCTTCAGGAACCCAGCCCAACAGCGCCGGAATGATCGGAAGCAAGAAGAAAGGGAACGTAATCCAAAGGATTTTGGTCGAGTCCCCCAAGTCCGCTAAAGGACCTCCTACGCCCGCAGCAATAATGCCGCCAACGGTGTAGCAGCCCCAGATCCACGAAACCAGCCTACTGCCCACCTCAGGCCGCTGCGCCATGATCTCCGAGTACTTCCCCTCACAGAGTAAGTCCGTGGCGGCGATGCCCAACATCGCAGCAAATAGCAACGCAGCCGCCAGAGATCCACTCGACGGCGATGCTTCCACTTGTGTCGCGATTGTGGTCGCAGCGCCTCCAATCACGCAGTACAGCACCACGTAGAATCGCTTTCGATATCCGAAGATAGGCAAATTGTCGGATATGACGCCCACCAAAGGCTTCACGGCAAACGACATCATGGTCACATTGTAGTACGTCTGATACGTGTCCCCACTGATGTTTAAGTAATTCTTAAAGTATGGCAGCTCCACGTTCATCAAGGCGCGGAATGCAAACCCCTTTACAGCGAAGTAGACAACGGAAACGAGTAGCAAGAACCGCCCTGTGAAGGCATCGACGAGGAGGTTAAAGAAGGGCCTCGGATCCAACGCCATTTTGTTGTTTCAACTCCCAGTTCTCTACCTTCGAAAAAAAAAAAATAGGTCAAAAGTGTCGTCATGTAAGCAATCAAGCGATCAACCGATCAAGGAAAGAAAAACTTCGATCGGGATTCCTTAATTGAATATGTGGAGGTTTCAAAAAAAAACAAGCGCGCAAAAAGGGGGGGAAAAAAAGCAACCAGTTTCATGCAATTTAGCAACTGCAAGCAAATTGGTGGCGAGGTGAGCATTTCAATATCAACGCACTCCATCACAGTATTCTCGTGCGGTAAACTTTGTGGTGGACGGTGTCGCATTAACAGCAAATGAACCGGAGAGTGAGATGGGAGGAGTGAAATATTGATACGGGTTCAGCATTTAGAGCCAACGCACGCGACAAAGAAAATCATATCTCCCAGTGGAGTGCTTGAGGGTGGTAGTAGTGAACTGGATGACTTCTACTTGTTGAAATGGAGGGAAACAACACTCTGGAGTCATCCTTGAGTCAATAGTGGGTGGCAGGAAACGTGAAAATATGCAAGTGAACACAGGAAAGAAACGTAATCACAAAAAATAAAGGCACTACACACGAATAGTTGAAAGTAAGGCGTTTGTTGGCAGAAGTGTGTCGTGACAAATAGTTTCACATACAGTACACTCAATGTCATATTCGTTGTTCGAATGGAGTACACTCAATGTCATATTCGTTGTTCGAATGGTTCCAACTTAGCAGAGGGGGAAGCTTGGTAAGGTTGAAATGAACGGCTCTCACACGTTTGACGCGTCGGGGAGGGGAATTCTGTGACTGTGTGGAGGGTTCCGAAATATTCTTTGTTTTGAGTTTGGGGTTGTTTTGGGGGTTTTTGTTGGTTTTTAGCTATTTTTGTGTTCGCTTCGCGACTCGTCATCACTCGTTGCTTCTTTTTTGTTCGCATTGACGTTACTGGTGTGCACATTGGGGGGTTTTGATTGCTCTCACTAAATAAATAAAGAATATCACTCACATCTACACTTCATATCATATCATAAATGATAATTGTTTGTTTTCACACACGAGAACCATTTTGAAGGCGCAACTTTCCTCAAGAGTCGAGGTAGTCGATTTCCTCAATATCTGCCGCATCATCATCGTTGCTGTTGTGGCTTCGATGCGTTGATGCTTCACTGCGCTCACGACCTCGATAAGAGTTGTGACTGTGTTCTCTTTCTTCGTGAACTGTGATAGGTTGTTGCGATCCATTGCGACCCGCATCCTCAGGAGATGTTGATGCGCGAGTTGCTAACTCTGTCTTAGGGGGCAGGGGTGCTGACTCGTGTAGAAATTCGCGCAACGCGTTTCCACCACGAGTGAGTTGAATGACTGACATGGCAAGGCGCGTCTCTGCGTGGAACAACGCACGTAGCCACTCCTCTGCAAGTTGTGGGTCACTGTCACTTGAAAGCTGAGGCGAGAACGTGTGCTGATAATAGTTCGTTTGCTGCTGGCGGTACATGTAGGCGATGCAACGACGAAGAGCTAGCACTCTGCCAACCCTAACGCATAAGATGTGAAATGTGTCCGTCGCTTCCCACTCCGAGCTGACGACCTCGCGCTTTGCCTTGGCGGTACGACGCTTTCGTTTCATTCCGTCACTTCCGGAGCTACCATCGTCGTCAGACGAGCTGAACGCGCCTCGGCCTTGAGGGGGTTGTGCAGGATTATGTGCAGCGACTGCAGCTGCCATTCGCGCCGTGAACTGTTCGTTTTCCATCACTCTCGCAGCACGGCGTCGTCGGCTGCGATGGAGGAATACATCGATCTGCATGTCATCGCATCTCTTCGCGGTGCGATCTTGCAAGCAGGCGTTCAGCGCCGATACGGCATCATCCACGGCTCGGAGAGCGCATGACGAGCGCTCAGACGCCGCCGCCATAACATCCGCGTACGCACCCGCAACCACCGAGCTAATGAGCCGAATGAGCGCAGCAGCGTTCAGGGCAATGACAATATAGTCGTGGTGATGCTAAAGTTCGACCACCACTAGGAGCAAAGGGAGTTCTTGAGGCCTTTGGAAGTCGGTCATGTACCGCGGCTTCCTTCGTTGCTCGTGACGTTTCGATTGCACCTCACCTCGGGCAAGTAGCTCGTCCTCCCATGGTTGGGCGATTGCGTTGAGAAGCAGCGACGCTGTCATAATCCAAAGGCTGCAAAGCAATCGCAGCGCATCATCCTTTACCACGCTCGTGACCACCACAAGAAGGAGCTTTTTGGTGAGGGAGATTCCCTCCCAATACCAACGCTCAGCACGATACCCTCCAGTGAGGAAGTAGAAGATCGCTGAGGCAGGCCGGAGCTCACCATCGCAGCTTACCTTGCGGACCATGTGCACCGCAACGACTGAGAGCGCTGGGACGCCCACGCCACACACGACAAGCGCTGCCATTGACACCACAAACATCTTGGTGTACTCGTTTGAGTCGCAATTGACAGAAGGATCAAGTCGCATCACCCTCATTGTAACGCCTGGGCTTGTTTCGATGGACACGCATTGGTGTACTCGTTTGAGTCGCAATTGACAGAAGGATCAAGTCGCATCACCCGCATTGTAACGCCTGGGCTTGTTTCGATGGACACGCAATCCAGCACATCGGTGGAGTACTCGACCACCATCGGGTAGACAAAGAAGAGAATGCCAACGGCTGCTACTAGCGACATGTGCACAAAGCGTTGAAGGGTGTCCCACTTCCAAAGCATGCTGGCGAAGCGGGAAGTGAGCGTCGTGGTGGTGGCCTGTGGAACAGTAACGTGCGGTGAATCAATCTTCTCCCCGCTGAGGTTGAGGACTGACACGCCACGCCTCTCACGCAGTCGGCGGGCAGAAACCGAGTGACTGGGCGGAAGCGCATTGTTGTCCGCATCGTCTCGAGAACCAGTCACGTGTGGCGCAGTGGGAGAATCAATCACAGAAT
>CYKH01000384.1:11239-22983 GCA_001460835.1 Bodo saltans | reverse complement strand
TTCGAACCAAAAATTTTAAGGATCTCTGCTTTCTTCGCGTGGCAGCATTTGTGAAGGTTGTACGCTTTGAGCTCGGGGAGCTTCATCACCAAGCGAACGACGTTTTCATAATTCAGAATCTCTCGCAGTGAGAAATCGACAATGGAGTCACACGTTCTGTCCACAATTGACGCACCGTACGTGTTGCTGTGGATCGTTTGAAGAATAGAAAACGCAAGTCGAAGACTCGAAAGTGGTAGTTTCTCTAATCGCTCTTTCATGTCGTGCACCAATTTTGAGTCTCCTCCTCCGGTGCCGTTGTTGCTGCTGTTGTTGTGAGTGCCATTGTTGTGGTTAACTCCTCCTCCTCCTCCAACGGCGGCGGCGTTGACACCACCAGCAAGCTGTTGTTGCTGTGACGCGGCGGCGTTGGTCGTCGTTGAGAATGAAATGTCAATCAACCTGATCAAGTGATGCATCGACTTCGTCAAGATATCTGCTTGGGAAAGGGACTCTACAATAGACGCAAAGATAACTTGATGTTCTCTTTTTGATCTCAGGAACTGAAGAAACGACGCTGGGAACACCACTGAGCCGAATCTGTTGATGAGATGGTCCACAGAGATGAGTGACGGTTTGCTCAAGAGTGCTTGATCGAGGTACGACGCTAGTTGGTAGTGGGAGCGTTGCTCAATCACAGATCGCATCGATTCCGGAAATGCCACCACTAAGTCAGCTTTTTGTAATACCCACGGCCGAATTCCATATTGGAAAAGCGTTTCCACGCTTCTAGCGAGCGCCACGCCACTTGAGGTGTCGGACATGATGAGGTCAACGTCAATCTCAGCAATCATCTCGCACAATCGCTGATACACAGCGAATGGAAAGGAGTTACTGCTGAATGTATCGAGACAGCCTTGAACGAGGCGATGGAAAAACGATTCACAATCAGGCAAGACTGCGAGGTTATTCCGCAAAATGGGATCACGGATGAGCTGCAGCAGCGCACTAAGACTAAATTTGACCACGTTGGGAGTCAGCGCCAACGAGCAGAATTGTGCGACGAGATCATCTACAGTTGTTCCCTCAGCGCACAGTTCACGCAGCTTAAATCGGTCTACAGCAGACGTCAGCCCTCCGATGAGCTGTGATGCTACCATCCGTTTACAAAGTTCTAAGTTGTGTCGGTGTGACATATCCTCTGGGGCGCCAGCCAGCTCTTCCATGGTGCGCAGCGCCATCATACAATCGCAGTAGCTAATTTGGGATGCTGCCACAATACCGTCCTGAGCCGAGGAGAAATCCGCAGCACCATTGTTGGAGGAGGAGCTGCGTGCAGAAGAACGACGCCTCGAAACGGACCCTCGCCGGTTGGCCGCCATTGAATCCTCTCCCTCGTCGTCATGGGCGCTAATGGTACCGGTCATTGTGCCTCTGCGTAAGACAATGACCTCTTTCATCGCTTGCGTGAAATCGAGCGGCCGACTGCGCAGAACGTTTTCGATAAAGTCAGGGAGAATTGACGATTGTTCAAGGGAAGGAAACTCCAACGTTGATGTTATCGACACCGCCTCACCTCGTTGGTTGCGTCCTTCAATCATGGTGGATTCATCTTGGCCAGCAACGGCGCACAGGTTTCGGAGTTCCTCCTCGCGGCGTGCTCTGGAGGTCATTGCTGCACCCCCATTGCCTTCCACGAGCTTCGAGCGGAGGTTCTTCAATTTCAGAAGCGTTTGTTCTTTCAGTTTGGGGGGAGCGGTAGGGTCGGTGAGAACACGCCGTAGCGACGCAACGGAAAGTTCAGAAAGTTCGAGTCCTTTCAAAGTGGCTGGGGCGTCGCTTCGATCCTCACCATCGCCATCGTCCTTGCCACCGCCACCGGGCTTGTCGCCTCCCTCGCCGCCCTCATCGTCATCCCCACCACCACCAGTTCCTCCGCCCTTTTTCATCATTTCTAGCGCTTGGCCAAACTGCTGCGCCCAAGCGTCAACTTCATCAAGGATAGCGGTTTCCACTTGCTCTACTAACCAGTTTCGATTCTGTCGGTTGTCCGCACGTTCGCGCAGTGACCCCCACCACGCATTGATACCGAGGAGAGTACGGCTTGTCTGAACTTTCTTTCTCATTTGAAATTCAAGACGGAAGCCCTCAAGGACACGAAGGAGCGTCGCAACAAACGCGGTGGTGAAGGCGAGCCACGCTTGAATCGTCCCGTCGGTGAATGCCGCGATAGCAGCGAGGCCCGTCCCAAAGCCATTTGCAAGCGTAATGCCATTTTGGCACCACTGAAGAAGTTGCGTGAAGAACAATGCATCACGTTCGTATACATCCGCCATCCTGCGCAAGCGTACGCGGACATTGCCGCGATAGCAGCGAGGCCCGTCCCAAAGCCATTTGCAAGCGTAATGCCATTTTGGCACCACTGAAGAAGTTGCGTGAAGAACAATGCATCACGTTCGTATACATCCGCCATCCTGCGCAAGCGTACGCGGACATACTGATCTGGCGTCAGAGCGGAGAACCCATCGTCTACTTCTAGAATGTTCTTCGGTGGCACAGCTTTGACATCGTCGAAGAGGTTCAGCTGCTTGCATGCGCCTTCTTGTGTTTGTCGGTCGAGCTCCGCGGCACGGAGTTGCAGTAAGTCGTCACGTGATTTGTATGTCAGCGCTGTCGTGGCGATGCGATTACTACCCCCTCCGGCACCACTTCCGCTGCTCTTTCCGCCGCCACCCCCACCGCTTTGGCCGCCCTCACCGGCGGCACCTTCGCCACCGCCGCTGGTGTTTGAACCAAGGCCACCGCCGCCTACTTTTGCTTCGCTGCTGCCCTCTTGACGGTGACGTTCGATCTCACCTTCATGATACAACAGGCTTGACGTGCGGTATTGATAAATCTCACTTAGCAATCGATGGCTCATGGTCCTTAGAGCAATCCACTTGGCTCCGTAGTCCGCCTTTGACGAGAACGCTTGCAGTGCAGCAATGGAGATGGGAATGATGATAATGGACCACTGCATTGCAGTCCACTTCCACAAGAACCACGACCCTCGATAGTCCGCAGGCGAGGGGAATGTTGCGGGCACGGACTCTCCATTTCGCACCATCTGCAGAAGCAAATACGTTTGTAGCGCTGTGAGAAACGTGACGAATAAACTCAACAGCATTTGGAAGATGTTTGCGAGAGCAAAAAGTCGTGCTTGGTACTTTGCATTGGATTGCACGCGAGCGTACAATTTCCAGACGCCGGATAGCACGCCCTCACCCTTCAGAGCGCCGTCGATTTCTCGCGTCAGCTCCTCGTTCTTGGACCCAGGGCGAATAAACTTCACAAGATCAAAGCAACTCAGAATTTCTGCGGTCAGCGGGTCCAATGCGGTGGAATAACGCAAAATACCGTCACGCCCTTCAAACGGAAACGCTCCCTCAATTCTTCGCTTCATTTGTCCTAGGTAATCTGCGTAACCGCCAGAGCCCTCCACAATGAGAATCGTGTATCGTCGTGCAATACACTGCGTGATGTATCGTTTCGCAGCGTGCGGCTCACCTCCAATAAGTATGACGACAACTGGAATTTGATTTCTGTCAGGGGCCAGAGGGGCGTTGCGTCGACGAAACAAAAACATGTCTGCAAACGATACTTTTGTCTTGGAGCTTCGTCGTCCAGGGATAAGCAGCTCCTGGCGGCATCCCACGGCAAGCTGATCTACAAGCCGTCCCACGTACTGGTCTGTCTCGAATGCGTCGGGCTCTTCGGAGATAAGGCTCCCATGTGCCTCTTTGCCTCTGCTGCATGACTGAGGTGTCGACGAAGATGGCTGCTGCCTGTCACTATGATGAACAACATCGGTGAGGTTTCTGGGCGGCGGTGTTCCAATTGCTCCGTCACGCTGCTTTGTGGACGAATACTGATACGACGGTGTTGGAGTTTCGGATCGGTTGATCTCTCCCCCGCTGCCAACTGGTATGTCGATGGTGTGTCGCACAGTTCTTTTGTTGTGTGCGGTGGCTTCAGGAGATTCGACATGGTTAGGATCGTGCTCAGGGCTTCGATCTCGAAGAAACGCTGGAGGCTCACTATGACCCGCTGGGTGATACCGAGAACGATCGATATCCTCCATTTCCCTGTCGCTGCCGTGCTGCTGGTGATCGTGGCGCTCATGGTAATTTCTGATCATTTTTTGGGAAGCAAACTTCGCCGCGATAAAACTCGTAAACTCGTTAAGTCGCTTCTGGCTTGATTCACGTTCTGCCCGCAACACTGGGTACGGGGCATGCCACTCCGCTAGCTCACCGCAAAACACGCATGTCTTTGAGCTGTGCGAGGCGTAAGCTCCGCCATCTTCGGTGTCGAGCTCATCATTGTCACTGTTGGACTGATTTTGTGCATCTGGAGGAAGTGGTCTTGCAGCTGCGTTCAGCTGTTGGTTAGTGCTCTGCATCGTTGAGGCCGCATCAAAACTTTCTCCAACAATGACGCTTTCTGCTCGAGTCGCTCCAATATTGACGCTGATGTAGTGAGTGTTCGTGTTGAGAAGGTTTAAGCCCCCAATAGGTGCGGCCTCGTCCCCCTCATGAATCATCATGCCGCCCGGCCGCTGCAGTGATACGCGTCGAAGTGAGGATTTCGGTTTTCTACGAGAAGTAGATGGCGATGGTGATGCGTGGTGGGACGAAATATGTCGCTTAGGTGCTTTTGTATCAAAGTATACCCAACCCAAGCACGGTGGCACGTTGTTCAAATTCTCTGGAGCAGGAGGCAATCTTGACACCGTCGATCGTCGAAGGACAACATGATGTGTGAGGCCTCGGTGCAAAGGATCTATTTCTGGCCGAAATGGCGTCACAGCAAGAGCATCGACAATGTTCGTGGAGGCGGCGATGTTCACTCGAGTGTTTCTTTGCAAGCTAGCGATACCATTGCTCACCTGTTCCGCAACGAGCGAATTTCCTCTCGTCAAAATAATCACCGCATTTGCACTGCGAGCTGCTTCAGGGATGGCGCGTGATAAGTACTGTTGCACGTATCTCTTTTGATGCACTTTGTTAACTTGTTGATGGCCTCCACCAAAGCCCTCTGCAGAAGAGTCATGGTGCTGCTCACCACCGACCGAGTGAACCAGCGTGCGATGGTACCGCTCCATCAGCCGCAGGTTTTCTCGATGCTGTGCAATCATAGCGTTCGACTGCTGCTGCTGCTGCTGCTGGCCTGAAGTAGCAGCGGTAGGAAACACACCATCGCCTCCATTGCCGGCTGGTGGCGGCGTTGTGAACGGATTCGCACCGACCGGGGTGGAAACTTTTCCTGCAGCACCACCAGTTGTTCCCCCTCCATGCGATGCTTTCAAACTCTCCAACACTTGAGTGATATCGTCGTGCTCAAGAACACCATCGGTACCGTAGATTTGAATGACGCCGCTAGGGCCTTTATCAAACCGATCGGCAACAAAGTACGGCATCGCTTGAGGCATCGGTTCGTCGTTGTCAACTCTGTGCCAGAGGCAACTTTTGGCGTTAAAGTACACATGGTGGTTTTTGTACACACCCTCTTGTCGTACAATGCCATAGCGTTCGACTGCTGCTGCTGCTGCTGCTGGCCTGAAGTAGCAGCGGTAGGAAACACACCATCGCCTCCATTGCCGGCTGGTGGCGGCGTTGTGAACGGATTCGCACCGACCGGGGTGGAAACTTTTCCTGCAGCACCACCTGTTCCCCCTCCATGCGATGCTTTCAAACTCTCCAACACTTGAGTGATATCGTCGTGCTCAAGAACGCCATCGGTACCATAGATTTGAATGACGCCACTAGGGCCTTTATCAAACCGATCGGCAACAAAGTACGGCATCGCTTGGGGCATCGGTTCGTCGTTGTCAACTCTGTGCCAGAGGCAACTTTTGGCGTTGAAGTAGACATGGTGGTTTTTGTACACACCCTCTTGTCGTACAATGCCGTTGCGGCGGAGGACGGAGTCGGGGTGGGAGGTGGACAAGCAATAAGAAAACACAGGATCGGCATCGTCCGCGGATACGCCAGAAAAGTAAACCGGTTGCTGTGATCGATGCATTTTGTTGCCGATATTCGAGGCTGGTGCTGCTGCACTGCCGTCCCCACCTGAGGCAAGCGCGTTACCCCCTGTGGCGGCGCCACCGTTGTTGAGGTCGACGTTGCCTTCAGGCCCTGAAGACTCGTTAAGTTCTTGGCGTTGAGTGTTGCTGCTTGTTGTTCCTAAAAAATACGAAAAGGCTGCTGCAGCGTTGGCAGCGAGCATTCTGCGCGGCTTTGATCGCTTGGGGTCGCTCATTGTTCAGCAGTGTTGAGTGAAAGCCGGAGGAGTGCACTGTAAATAAGGAAAACTGTGAGAATTGAGGTCTCTACTTTTTTTTGTCTACGGATTTTCCTAATTCTAAAAGTGAGCAACACGAGATTGCATGAATTTGAAATTTGAATGTGTTGCGAATTTTCTGAAGGTAGATTCTCAATTGAAACAATATACTCGAGCAGTAAAGAAAAGCTCCAAGGATTATCATCGTGAGTCCAGTCTTAGAAGGACACTATTGCTCACCGTTTCGTTTACTGTCAAGTTTCAGCGCATCCATTTGCTTCGTCATTCTAGCTCCATCCTCCGTCGCCTTCTTCTGTTCTCGCTCTCGGATGATCGGAAGAAACTCCTCTGCGTACTGAACCTTCGCCTTTTCAAGTCCTCGTCGGAGGTCATCCATCCCCGCACCAGTGACTGCTGACACGCCAACCGTTACCAGCGACTCATAGAATTCGTGAACAAAGAGTGAAAGTGATTGAGTGAGAGTGGCGCTGTAGCTTTTATTGCCCTTGACGGCGTCTGCTAAGGAGTCCATGTCCGTCATCCACTGCATTGCGAAATTGCAATCTGACACGTCCGTCTTGTTGAACGCAACCAGCAACGGCAGCTGGTACTTGAACATGATACTGCTTGAGTACAGCATCGTCGACATAAAGGTTTGCGGGTTAGTGCACCTAGTAGTGTCCGCCACGAAGAGAATAACCGTCGGGAATGTGGATGCCAACGCCTCGGTGATCAGCTGCCCAGATGCAGACCAAGTGAAGACTTCAATCTGCCCAGGAGTGTCGATGACAATCCAATCTAATGCACTGTCCTCCTCCTCCTCTGCTCCTGATGCTCCCTTCGTCTCCTCTTCTTCTTCATTGTTCTTCGTTGCAGCTGATGTGGTAGTCGTCGGTTTGCATTTCTTCTCGAGAATGTGAATCACTTCATGAAATTTAGTGGCGTATAAGTTAAGTGTCGTCATAATTCCGCCATTGGGACCGAGGCGGTACTGCTGCACCACTTCACGGTAATTAACGGTGTCACGAATATCAATGTTGACATCGTACGGGGGATCGTGCAAGAGAGCAGGATCTAGGTTGATGAAGTACGAACGAAGCCCTTGCTCTGCGCTGTAGTGTTGAAGGCGGTGGACTAATGTCGTTTTTCCTGTCCCGGCCATACCGACCACGAGAATTACAAGCGGTTGCTTGCTGCCTCCGCTGCTCGCAACAGCAGGAGGCGGGGATGACGAGGGTAAGACAGAGGCTGCTGGGTCCTGATGGGACATTTTTCTTTTGGATGGGAAACTGCCGAAAATTGAGGGAAAAAATTAAATAGCTCTCACTGAAGCAAAGTGTTGAGAAAAAATGAGTCACAGGTGGGGGGTTTGGAATGAGAACGCTCTGAGAATGCCAAATACCTGGCTGGCGATCTTACTTGAAAATTGCAGTTGCACGGAATGGAGGGATGAAAGAAAAAAAACAACAAAAAGGAAGAGGGGGGAGATTTCGCAACGATGTCTTTCTGGGAGCATTTGATGTTCAGCTTCGCAAAGAAAAGCGTTGTTAACTGAGCAGCAACAGCCAGATCAATAAACAGGTTTTCCTTACTTGACTTTCATGGGGGCGATTTATTCCGTTTTTGTTTTTGTTTCTGTGTTGTCCGTGTGACAGGGCGTTGAAGTGAATTCTGATCACAGGATTGATTTCTCAGTTGTTGTTTTTTCCTCTTCGCGACTTCATGCGACTTTTTTTTTTGTTGTTGTTGTTGTTGTCGCTTTTTTCTCCTACTACTTGCGCTTCTTTCCGGACTCTGCCGCCATGATCCCCTCCACCATATCCGTGTTGGAATTTGCAGGAAGGAACACGACGTTACCACGGCCCGTGTTAGCAATATCCTTCAACGCATCGAAGTACTGATTCATCATCAGCAGGCCCATGACATCCTTTGAATCCATCCCCTTCACAGAGCCGGCGAAATTGCTAACGCTGGATTGAAGACCTAAGATGGCGGCCTTGCGCTGCTCGGCAAGACCAACACCAGAGAGGCGCTTCGCCTCGGAGTCAGCCTCCGCTGCCTTTACGATGCGCAATTTATCCACTTCCGCTTCATAGGTGGCGGCGAGGCGAAGGCACGCATTGGTGCGGATCTGGCTCATGGCCTGCTTGACCTCCACGCTTGGGTCGATATCGGTGATCAACGTGGCCACGATGTTGAAGCCGTAGTGCGTCATTTGCTCCTCAAGCTCCTCTCGTAGGGTCTTTTGCATCTCATCGCGAATAGTGAACAATTCATCCATGGGGTGCAGTGGGACTTGGCCACGGATGACGTTGGAGGCAAACGAACGAATCTGCTCATGAGGGTTAGAGAACTTGTAGAAGGCGTCATGGGCACGATCCGGAAGCACTTTGTAAAGAATTGTGGCACGCACCACAACGAGGGCGTTGTCTTGCGTCTTTGTGTCTACGCGGGCGTCGATGGTTTGGATACGGAGAGATAAACGACCAGCGAGCCCTTCCGTGAAGCAGTTGATACAGTGGCAACCAGCGCCCTCGGTGCGCTCGTACTTGCCCACGTTCTCGATAACGCCAAGCTCTGACGTGGAGATGCAGTAGACGCAGCCACAGTTCATAACGAAGATTTTGACTTTGATTTCTGTCGCGATCAGTAACAAGGAGAGGAATTGAAAAATCTGTTCAACAAAAAAAAAAAAAGGTTGGTACACAACAGTTGTGAACTTTTGTTGAGTGGTCCGATGAACGCATTTCTTAAGAAAAATGGACACACCTCCTGGGACATCGCGACAACAAAGCATCTTCAGCGAGAGTGCATTTTGTGCGATTTGCGGAGTGAAAGGAGGGCAGGAAAAAGAAAGAAGTGTAATCACGCAATGTCTTGGCCCAATTGCAACAAAATTGGTTGTACGTTTTCAGAGGGGGGAAAAGAGGTAGGCAAGATCACCGCACAACAGTCAGAATCAAGAAAATCGTTCAAAAGAATCGAAGTCTCTTGTTCAACCCCCTCTTCTGGTGGTAATGCCTGGTTTGTTCTTGTGGTCCTCTTTTGTTTGTTTGTTTGTGTTTTTGTTGTCTCTCCAGCTCGTTCATTCTGAGGTGGGAGGTCGGCATTTCCTAAATAAAAATAAAAATAAGAAAGCGAGGGCAGGGGGGGTTCCTCTTCTCTTCTCATCATGTGTGCGTTAATTTTTCTTCTTGTTGGTCTTGATAATACCGTTCATCATCTGCTCCGCCACAGCGTCCAAACCACCAGCGTGAGAGAGGAACAGAGTGCTTGACTGGCTGCTCTGAGCGACGTCCTTCAACGTGTCGAAGTACTGGTTGAGCAAGAGTAGACTCATGATATCCTCATTGCTCAAGTCCTGCACGCCCTCATGGAACTGCTCAATGGATGCTTGCAGACCGGCAACGATAGCCTTGCGCTGCTCAGCGAGACCGACACCGGATAGTCGCTTTGCCTCAGACTCAGCCTCCGCAGCCTTGATGACACGCAGCTTCTTGCCCTCTGCCTCATCGAGGGCCGCTGCCTTGAGACGCTGGTTCATCTGAATCGCGTTCATTGCATCGCGCACGGAGCGAGCGGGCTCGATTTCAGTGATCAACGCATTCATGATTTCATATCCGTACTGCTCCATCTGTTGATCGACTTCTTCCTTAAGCTGCTTCGCGATGGTGGAGCGTTCCTGGAACAGTGCATCAAGCTCGTACAGCGGAATTTTTCCACGGATGGAGTTGAAAATGTACGCCTCGATTTGTTGCACAGGTGCGGACAGAGTGTAGAACGCAGACTCCACCTTCTCAGGCAGAATTTGGTACTGGAGAGTGAGGCGAACATTGACAAACACATTGTCCTTTGTCTTGGATTCAATCGTGCACTGGTGCTCTTGCAGACGGAGCGAGACAGTTCCTGCTACTTGATCGAAGCAAGGAGTCAGCATGTGGCAGCCCGGCTTGGCAGTGGTCTTGTACTTGCCACATGTCTCGAGGATGCCAACCTCAGATTGCTCAACGCAAGTGTAGCATTGGCACATCGCTAACGATGGTAATAACACGAAAAGTGATTCGATCAACAACAAAAGGAATGTGCTCCGCATTCTATCAGGGGTGTCAAAAGTGGAATCCATCATCACACACGTCTTGAGGAAGGTAGACTGATCTAAATGCAAAGTGTTGTGCCACACAAAAACACATTGCGGAAGGAAAAAAAAACTCTATCATAAAATGGGATATGGGTATTGTAGTGTGGTGAGGTGCACAGCGGTGCTAAAGACATGTAACAAAAAAAAAAAGAAGGAACTTTTCTCAAATAAACGTCAAGGAGGCCAGCTTCCGCTGAATACCTTCGTTAATTTCTTCATCAATCGACATGTCACCGCCATTGCTTGAAGCGATGGACGACGACCGTGATGCCGCTGGTGAGCTTCCTGAGCGCATCATCAACGACCGGCCACGTTGTGGTATTCTATGATCGATACTGTGGGAGGAGGTTGACTGGAGGTGGTGGAACGGAGCTATCGGTGGACGCGCGGTGAAAGGAGTGAGAGGAGTAACAGTGAGATTCTGCTGGGCAGTAGTCGCGACGCGGGTAGGGGCAGATGGAAGTGAGGACGAACGTACAGGTGATGAGAGCGGCGGCGAGAGTTGTCTTGTCACGACACGTGGTTGTGGCGACGGTACGACTGTACGCGGCGATACTGGCGTTCCTCCTAATGTCGTTGTCTGGCTTGCGTTGAGGAGATGTTGGTTCTGTTGCCGCATGGAGACGGGGCTGAAAAGGCTAGATATTGCACTTACCTCCACGACTCCATAATCTTCAGATTCTGCAGGTTCAGATATGGCAGCCGCAAGTCCTGAAAACATAGCAGCTGCTTCTTGAACTGTACTCCGATAGCATTCAGCGTTTTGATGGTAATGCCGTCTTGCACTGACTGGCGAACCCAGCGCCAAGGAGGAGACGCCAGACGATGCAACCTTCTTTGGTGGTGTGTAAAGAAGGGACGACGTGCTTAATTTGCTTGTCCAGCCATCCGAGCTACTTATAGGCACTCTAGACTACGCACAGTTGACGAGCTAACTACTGACGCGGTTACTCCACCTTCCGACGACAACGACAACAACTGTTTACTTTCACCAAGGGTAACCACCTCTGCCCCTGGAACTCCAAGAAGCTTCGACGCCGCTGTAGAGCGCACAGTAAGAGTCATTGTGACCCGATGGTGGTGGTAGTAGAGCGCTGTTCGATGAAGGCAAATTGGAGCTAGCGCCACTAGAAATAGATCTCCCTTGCGTCGAAGGGGACAACCCTTGCTGCTGCTGCTGCGGGTGGGTGGAGGTCACGGGTGACGAGGTGGATCGCGAGGCCTCACAAGTGCTGATACTTGTGCTGATCAAAGTAGCTTTCTCAACAGTTTCTAGCTCAAGTTCACGCAATCGTCTCTGCAAGAA